>CAJHUC010002986.1:0-84319 GCA_905146915.1 Ostreobium quekettii | reverse complement strand
TGGGATTCCCGAGTCTATCATCTTGGATCGCGGCCCCCAGTTCACTTCGGCCTTCTGGCAGGCCTTATTGGCTCGCCTTGGTGTGCAGCCCCACCTCTCCTCGGCCTATCACCCCCAGACTGATGGCCAGACGGAGCGCATGAATCGCACTTTGGAAGACATGCTCCGGCGGTACATTGGGGCTGCCCATACCGACTGGGATCGCCTTCTCTCTTGCGCTGAGTTCGCCATCAACAATGCAAAACAAGAGAGTACGGGTTACTCCCCATTCTTTCTCAACTACGGGCGTCACCCTCAGACCCCTTTCTCTCAGTCGCTGCCCCTCAAACAGCGCACCTCGCTGCCCCTTCGCAGCAATGGCCGCGGCCTCCAGCGTCGGCCCGCCAAGGCTTGGGCTCAAGCCAACTTGCCTCAAATTCCCGGGGTCCCTGCCTTCCTCCAAGATCGGGAATCCGCGTTTCGCCGCGCCAAGCAGTGTTTACAGAATGCCCAACAGCGCATGAAACACTGGGCCGATCTTCGACGGAAGGCAGCGTCGTTTCAAGTGGGGGATCTGGTGCTTCTGTCCACCCAGAACCTCCACTTGAAACATCCCGGTACCAAGAAGCTCTTGCCCAAGTGGCTGGGTCCATTCCGGATTTAGACGCGCATCAATCCCGTCGCTTTCCGGCTGGACCTGCCTGTCGCCCTGCACCGGTTGCACCCAGTCTTCCATGTTTCCTTGCTGCGCCGGTACATCCAGGGCCATTCGGTGTTGCCTCCTCCTCCTCCCCCGGTGTTTTTGGATGAGGAGCTTGAGTATGAGGTCGAGGCCCTCCTCCAGAAGACCATCGTCCGGCGTGGTCGCACCAGTCAGCCCTACTACTTGGTTAAATGGAAGGGTTATGATATGGGTCACAATTCCTGGGAACCTCTCCGCAACCTCACCCACTGTGAGGAAGCGTTGCAGCGCTTCGCACTCCAGGCTCAGCAGGACCCTTCGCTGATTCGTCCGCCCAAGGAGGCCTTTCAGCCGCCGCTTCGGCGCCCTCCGCCTTCTTCGCGCTAGCCCTTGGCTGGTCCCCATGCTCCTCTTGAGCCCCCCGTTTTGTGTATTGTTTTGCAGCCCTCGTCTCCGGCTGGATGAGCCTGCTCCCCCCTTCCCCGCTGTTCACCAGGCGGGGGTACTCACGGGACGCTCGATGGATCGCTCGCCTGATTTGGCTGGAGCAGCGGGATCCTTGATCCCCCCCCTGCCTTCGGGGAGTACCTGGGGGACCTTTCTCCCCTTTCTTTTTCTCTTGCCCTTCCCCTCCTGGCCATTCAGGGGTTGCGGCGCGCATTGGGGACTATTGCGACCCCTATAGGGTGCCCGCATTGTCTCTTCTTGCTTGGTACGGGTTTAGAGGCCGGTGTTGCAGGGTTCTCCATGGATTCTCGGAGGGGGGATGTGCTGGACATGCCACCCCCTCCCTTGTTCCTCACTCCTTGTTACGCCTCTTGCCCATCTTGGGGGGGTGCAGTTTCGACTGTACTCCCCTATGTGTGTGTGCCTCTCCTGTCCCGGGCCTTCCCGGGAACCGCCTACGCCTTCTTCTGGGTTCCCCGTGGTTGCCTCTATTCGGAGTCCCTCTATACCGTGAGCTCCCAGGCCACTACGCCCAGCTTTGTCCGACGCATCCTTATTACCCACCTCCTTTGGGTTCGGCACATCACTGGTGCAAAATGTCATTTCACCTTTGCGCACCACGCTGTTTCCTTCGCGGCTCCTTCCCGCGCTATCTCGGCTGTTCGTCGCCCCCGCACTCTCTTCGCCCCCCGTCCCTTCGGCGGGCTTCTGGCGCCACCTCCCCCCCCGTTCATTGTACCTCCCGCTTCTCGCATCAGATTGCCCAGTCCTGTCTTCCTCGGACAACCAATCGTCGCGGGTCGCGACTAGGGGGGGGGGGGGAGTGATGTACCGCACTAGCCAGTACCCGGGGATACTGGCGACCCCCTAAAGTAACCGGCCCAAGAGGGCTACGGTTACTATAGTGTAGGGGTTAGGGTTGCCACACCGGAATTAGGGCGGTGGCCACCGGTACCTGGGGTACCCCCAGGTACCGGCGCTCGGGTGTGGCCCCAAGTACGTAGTACTTGGGGTCCGGTGTTGGGTCCCGGCTTAATGGCCTTCGAGCGCCCGTACTGGCAGGCTTCTCTCACCCCCTGTTGCGTGCTGCCGCGCAACACTTTGGAATACTACAACACTCGACACCCATCAGCGCCCCCTGGCAGTACTCCCATGAAGATGTCCTGTTGTACATCTTCTTCCCACTCACGCTGCAAAGTACTAATCGCTGTAGGTTCCTGAAAAATCAAATTAGGGGGAACCCCCCTATCCAAACAAAAAATACACCTAATGCACTTTTCATCCCAAGTACATCCATCACACCCCACAGTTCCGTAGTGGGTAGTGTCTCCCGGCTGCCTAACCCATTCCACCTCATTCTCCCCCATGTACAACATACGGGCCCTTAACTGTACCCCTTGCATCATCCAGTTTCCTTCCGGGCCTGGCAGCTCCACCTCCCACTCAGTCATTATGTAACACTTCCATCTCGACGCGACGACCACCCTCCAGTACGCCCGGGTGGCGCGCTCCACCATTCCCACCAGCAGCCCCCCGTCTCCCTCGGCGAGGCCACCCACGCACCCCTCCCCGGCCCACGCGAACGGCACGGGCGGGCTGTCCGGGCCGTCGCGCTCGGCGGCCATCCATGCATCTCGCTCGGAGATGCTCCAAACGCCCTCGCCGCGCCAATTTGCGGCGAAGACGCTCCGCCGGAGCCGATCGCCCAACCGAACGTTGGGGATCGTCGCAACTCAGTAGGCTTGGACGGCAAATAGCTGGCCATTCCGATGCCTTACTCGCCACCGAGTCGTGGCATCCAAGATGGATCAAGAGGGCGTTCGGGGCGAGCCATGGCCTTCTCCGCCCCACCGAGGCCCATTGACTAGGCGCGCTGTTCGACCCACGAACATTAAGGGATGCTCCGGCCATGGCGAGGGAGGGCTTCCGACGGTCTCTGCACGGTCGGGGAGGCTGGGGTGTTGCGGCGCGCCGAGCAAACCGGGCACAGCGGGCATAGGCGGGGCGCAGGTGCAACCCGCGGGGACCAGATGCAGGAGGGCGCGGTCACGTCCGACATACGGTACATTACACGAAATGTCAAGAGGGTGGTCTCCCGTACGGATGCAAAACCACAAAGTACTGTTAGCAGCCGCACCCAACGTCCCATCACGCCTCACTGGACCCCTATACCCTGCCAGTACCTGTCCCGTCAAGGTCCTAGGACCTTTTGCAAAAGTTCAGGTCCATTCAATGACACCCCAACGGTTCATGGTCTTTCTCAAAACGGGTCAGGAATTGGCCGTTTTTCCCTACGAAAGTCACTCAAAAGGCCCTTACAAACCGGCCAGCCTCTCACTCAGGGTCCCTCACCACACGCCCTGCACACACCGTGCCTCTTTTTCCCCGGCTAATAGTACTGGACGATCTACCATAATCGCATACTAAACCCAATTCTGTACACCCAAATTCCATCACCGTCAAACTGTATTGTATCCCGTCAGCATGCGGCTCCAGCTGACTAATTTTCGCCCTTTTCCTTGACCAGTTCACAGCCCAGTCACAGCCGTCCGTGCTGCCCGTAGAGTGCCCTTCAATTTACGTCATTGTTGCTCATTCTGGACGGTTCTGATGAGCGGCATTGCAAAACAGCGAGATGGAGGACATCTCAGCTGTAAATGCATCAATTCGTGTGCACTGGAGAGAAGCTGAGCGTGCATACGTTTGCCTTGATCATTCAGCAGCTGCAGGACCGCTAAATGTAACCGTATGTCATACGGTTCAATGTGATTTCTGCTGAGCACATTGGCCTTTCCTTTCTCTACGGTTTTCTCTCGATTACAGTTGTGGCCATTTACTTGAGCAGATTGGACTGTAATCGAACACGCCACTTGTACATTGCAGGGAAACAGCCAGGCACGCAAGAGGGACAAAATCAGACCCCATTACCCTTTGATTACTTTGCCAGTGATCCTCACCAGGTTGGAGGACGCTCCCTGGTGTTGGTGGAATGTGTAGATGGGCACTATATCAAGCTGCGAAATGGTCCTGCAGGACTTGAACAGCGATGGTGTAAACTGCGAAATGCACCAGATTCTCATGTTTTGGGATTGGATGGTCAGTTTAAAGATGATGGCAGTGTCACCGATGATGAGCGCCTGACAGCAAGGATGTTTGATGCTACCAACAAGACAGTGTCCATTGGAACTGGGTCTCCTCAGCTGGACTGATGAGCTTGAAACTGAAGTGTGGGTGGGATGTGTGGGGCTAGGAAGATACCACTGCTGCAACGGTTGCTGTATGTTGTTGCTGTTCTTATCCGTTGTAACTTCTGCTACATTGAGGACATGACAAGTTAAGTTTGATAGTGCGGTGGTTGATGTAGCTATAGCAATCAAACCATTCACGAGCCTCTGTGGCGAGCGCTGGCAAGGGCATGAAGATGAGAGTTGTGTTTTCAGTGAAGGCTTTTATATATGTAAAACGTCCTGCTTGTCAAGGATGCTCTTTGTGTATAATCCGCACTACACAATGCACCGCAATGGTGATGCCTATCGAAGCGTACATTGACAATAGGTCCAGAATCCTGCTGAATTCTGAAATTGCTGATAGAAAGATCCATCTGTGGTAAATCAATGCAAGGGGGAATGGTATACTCCTGCAGTGATCCTACTATCCACAGTATTTTAAATCAGGGTATGGTAATTGACAGGCAAAAGACGAACGTTTCTTTGTTATAGCCTGCAACTGCATCAGTAAGCACCGAAACGACGGTCTCAATTTCCGAACAAGCTTACAAAATTGTCCAATGGTATTCAGTGGGACCGATTGCCCCGACTCGTTGCACCCCGCAATCAGGGTCTGATACACAAAACGCGACTGTGCAAGACGCAACCGCGTGGCGCCAGGCTGGTGCACTTCGAATGGTGTAAGGTACTCAGCCGTCCCGCATTGTAACATAACTCTGCGCCTTTCATTTGGAGAGCATCTAAAGGGCAACTGTTTCAAGGAATGCGAAGCTGCCAAGGGAGAAACGCCCTGCTTGCTTCCAGACGTTGCTGGATTAGCAGCAGCTTGCGACTCTTCAAAGTGACAGCAATGCCGCTAAAAGGCGTCTGCAAACTGCGGCTGCAGCAGTTCTTGCATCGCTGCGAGGGGACCTGGAGTGCTTGCGTCTTCTGCTGGCTCCAAATGCACGAGTCGCCTCGCTGCGAAATTGGCAATTGCGGCCATGAGAACCAGGCTTGGTTTTTACCATACGCTTATGTTTTATATGCAAAAACGATAATACGATCAGTTTCCACGGCGTAGAAAAAGCCTGATAAGAACTGGGCAGGGCCTCCATTCTTCAGACTATCCCACGGCCGGCATTGGTACTAATCGATACTAGCACTAATCAACGACCAAGTTCCGTCTCTGACAGGGCTTTGAAACATCAGACTACTGCGCTGGACAGTGCCGTGCCGGTCCTAAGCCAACATCATGTGGCGGCACGAAACGAATGACTCCCGAACCTGGGGCTTGCCCCCCTGTCGGCAATGTGTGCTGGAGGCACACGTGATCCTCTGGACACAGCACGGCTACGACTTGTGGTGCGCAGGGGTGGGGTGGGGGGGCTCCCGGTATTGAAATGCCACGTGTCTCTGATGGAGGTGCGTGGCCGACCTGGCATGGCCACACAAGATCCAATGTACATCGACCAACCCCTTGGCGCACAGAACTTGGTACCTCCGTACAGTCCTCCAATATCTGAAACCACCAGATAAGGATGAGGATGCCAGAAACAGGCAGTGGCGGACGCACCACCTTCGTACCCACGAGCGCCTCCCCAAAGGGTCAGGCCCCCCCTGCGGACCAAAGCTAGGGCTCGCCCAGGACCAGCCCCGACCCCCCAACCACCAGCAGCGACCAGCCCTGACCCACGAACCGGCGCTGACCCACGGAGATGCCACCCAGTTCGCGCCCATCGAAGCCGCCGAACGAGGCAGGGGCCTCGCGACTGATCGAAAGAGGCCCTCCTGGGCCCTCTGGAGATGACGGCCAGTGCAGGACCCGTTTCAGGCGCCCAGCTCCATCTGGGAGAAGTGCTTTTTCGGATGGAGAACATCGCAGCCTGCAGGAGAGGCTCGCCGCCCTTCGCGGGAGTGGCTCCTGTGCGCCGAAAGAACGCCCCAGGGACAGCCAAGGACAAAGACGGGGGCGAGGCAATGAAGGGGGTGCCTCGGGAACTTCGCAGAACGGAGCTAAGAGAAGGGAAAAGACGCAGAGGAGGCAGGAAAACGGAAAATTGTCCGTCTTTAAATACGCAAAAGGCTTCGATGGGGAGTGTGGGGGTGAAGGGGGTGCCTCGGGCCGTTCGCGGAAGCGGGTTGAGAAGACGGAGAAGGCGCGGAGAGGGTACGGAGATGGAGGAGAAACGGGAGACCAAGGTGGGCTGTGTGGGGGTGAGAGGAGCGTGGCTGGGCTGTGCAAAGTCACCGCAGTTGGGGGTGCAGTGATCGGAGACCGACGCACCGGGTGGGCATCAAGGGGCCGGGAGGAGGGAGAGGAGTTGGAGAAGCGGAGGCTGTCAGGTGGCTCTAACGACGGCGGAGGTGGTGGTGCAGCCGGCAGAGTCCCGCGCGAAAGCGCGGTCTTGAGGAGGCGGAGGGAGGATGATTGGCGTCAGGGCGCACACAATGAAGAGCGCGGGGTCCGGAATTGTGTTGCTGGGGGTAGGGGCGCTGTTGGTTTGGGGTTGTTCAGCCAGCGACGGCCAGGCTACGAATTGTCGGAAATGGCTGATGGTTGGATCGATGCACGACTCGAGAAGGCAGGGAGTTCGGCCCAAGGCGCGGGCCCCAAGGCCTTGGAGGACCACAATAGTAGCAAGGGCGCCGACGAGGGTACCAGTTCGCTGGGCAACGTGCGGGAGGGTGCACCACCTGCTGATTCGACGAGGGAGTCCCGCCCGGGGCAGAGGCCAAGGAGCAGAACGTCTGGCGGTGGAGCATTGACGCGCCAACAGCTAGGATTGATCGGAGTGGGGGCCTCGAGAGATCCGGGCAGGCACATGGTCTTGACGACATTGGAGGTGCAGGACATTGCGCTGTTCGCTCCTGCCAAACCTGGCAAGTTTGGCCGCTTTGCAGGCGCGTTCCGCCGAGCAACGGGTGGCTCAAAGGTTGAAGAGTCGGAAGGGAGCGGTGGGGAGGAGGAGGGTGGAGAAGAGGGGTCGTTGTCTCGGGAGACTGTGTTAGTACCAGCGGCGGACGCAACCGTACGGACAACGCTGAAGCCTTGGCTGCGGGACAATTGGCAGATAGAGGGCGAGATATCGACTATCACAGAAGAAATGGACGAAGACACGATGGCTGAGGTTTTGAAGGACGTTTTCAGCAACAGCGTGAGTGCCAGAGCAGTTGCAGAGCACTGGAACGCACACATGTCTGTGCAGCGTGAAAGCTGGCTCAGCAATTTGTACGACCCTGAAGAGCGGCAAAAAGCCATGACTTTTGCACTGTCCCTCGAGGTCAAACTGAAGCCATTTGCATGTAATGTTGAGTCTGCTGAAGACATTAGTTTCCCAAAACATGGTCACGGCTGGGAAAGTGCAGTCATAACCTTGTGTATTGCAAAGGACGTGCTGCTTGGTGTTGTAGAGCTCACTGGCTGTCTAGGACTGGCAAAGGTGGGGGTTGCTGGATTGGAAGAAGTGCAGCTTGATCAGCAACAAGAGCACTCCGGCCGCACTGCAACAATGTTTGCCATCTTGGGAAGTCGTGTCTTTGGAAGACAGGGTGACATGTCTTTGAAACGTCTGGTGAGGAATGCTGCGGGGGGCATCTCGGAATGGCCAGCAGAAGCAAGAAAACTGAATCGCTTGGTGCGTCTGATTTCATTTGCATACAAGGGCATCGATGAACTTCGATATTATGGAGACATTATGTGGTGCAATGTTGGCGATGTTGCGCATGTCAGATATAATCATGTCAAAGTCGCAAGCATGTCACGTGTTAAGAAAGCAAGCA
This sequence comes from Ostreobium quekettii, assembly GCA_905146915.1. Classification (NCBI taxonomy): domain Eukaryota; kingdom Viridiplantae; phylum Chlorophyta; class Ulvophyceae; order Bryopsidales; family Ostreobiaceae; genus Ostreobium; species Ostreobium quekettii. The sequence goes on along the minus strand of CAJHUC010002986.1, from coordinate 76,222 downwards.
ACCAAGCAGCGCACATTGTGAGCTTCAGGGACCTTGTTTTCAAAATGAGGGAGGCAGCTGTATTCGAACAAGAATCTAGCTCCACCCCCAAAGTGTACCGTGTCCATCCTGCACTGCACTCAGTGACGCTATACCCAGGCTGTGCATTGAAGCCCTTTTGTGAGGGATGGTCGGACGATGGCCATTGTGACAGGATTCGGTGGGCAGCTGCTAGGGCCAAGCACAACATGGTTTTCATAGTGGCAGACAATCTTGTGATCATTCTGAATTTCAAAACTTCCAATGCATGCATTTTCGCCCCCAGAGGTAAGGTGCTAGAAGGAGCAATCACAGTCTCTGCATCTGTAAAGCCAGTGGATGAGCTGTTTGCAAATCAGCAGGTAGAAGGAGAGATGGAGATTGACAGAATCCAGGGCATCCCACAAGTCAAAATTGCCAAAGACGACAGTGATGCACAAGGAATAGATCCTACAGAGAAGAACGAATGGGAGGGCACCGCAATGGAGGCAGCTGCTACGTGGCTGCAGTCAACCTACTTGTTGTGGGTCGAAAATTGTTGGTATATCCGCCAGAACCCCCGGTGGAGACGTGTGTGGAAGTCGGTGGTGAAGCTTGTTAGGCAACACAGGCTTACTGGGATATCTGTGCTGTCAGCAGGGTTCACCTGGAACACAGTAATTGTCAAAGACAATAAGATCATCACATTTCTGTGTGAGAAAATGCGAGCTGTGCAAAATGGTTGGCATGAGGTAACCGGGAGCAAGGATGTTGAGGAAATAGTGCGTGCCACTTCAGGAAATATTCTCCATTTGAACGACAACGTGTTCCGCCTCTGCAGAAGCACCATTGAAGAGTCCATTGCTTGTGCCAAGAAGATAAGGTTGAATGTGTTGGGCAGATTTTCAGGGTGGCGTCACCTGTACAGTACAGGCAAACAGGCAGGCGAGCAAGAGGGACAAAATCAGATTCCATTTGCCTTTGATTATTTGGCAAGTGATCCTCATCAGGTTGGAGGACGCTGGCTGTGGTTGGTAGAATTGGCGGATGGGTATTATGTCAAGCTGCGAAATGGCCCAGCGGTGCTTGAACAACGATGGTACAAGCTGCAAAATGCACCAGATTCTCCTGTTTTGGGATTGGACGGCCAGTTTAGGGATGATGACAGTCTAAGAGAGGTTGAGCGAGCGGCAATTAGGATGTTTAATAGTGCAAACACAACAGTGTCCATTGGAACTTGCCTTCAGCCTGGATATTGAAATGTGGTGTGTTCTGTGGGGCTCGCAAGTGCCACTGCTACAATGGCTGCAACATGTCGCTCCTGCTCTCATCCGTTGTACTTTGCAGTTTGCATCAGACTGGAGAACTCAGCTTTCCTGTTTCACTGAGCACTGTTATTGTAGCCATGGGATGCCAGCATGATTCTCTGTGTCGAATGCTGGATAAGATATGCAAGGCGGAAGCGGACATGTAGAAAGGCCCTTCACACATGTGGCGTCTAGGTTGCCAATGACACCATTGTAAGTAATCAATGATTTGCAAGGCAATGATTGTGTTTCCTGAATGGCGGGGTGGCGATTGATCCAACATCATAGCGAAAGTTGAAATTGGTGAGAGACAGATCCAGCAACGGTGAATCATCGAAAGCAAGAATGACAGCCTCCACGAATGAATCAGCTGCCCAAATGAGACGATGGTATTCGACGGGCGATAAAGTTTTGTGGCTATATTCCTGTGGCAGCACGAGTAAGTACTAAAAACGCATGCGATCGATCCCTCCCATCATTTCATGCTGGTGGGAAAGGGGGGCTGGGCAATGATAAAATGGCTCTGACGTCAGGTCAGACCACCTGTGGAGTGGGCGCGGGACAAATATCGTCAAATTCGCCCTTCACACACGCGTGGCTCAATCAGTGGTGAGCCACAGAATATTCAGCAATCAGTGCTCACGATTCCACATCGATGAGCTGGTCACCAGGACTTTATGGAGCGCGAATCTCACATAGAGTACAACGGTTTGGGCAGCCAATATGACGGTGGGCATTGCAGCAAAGGTCGTCGCTCGATCCACGCTCACAAGCCGGCAGGGGAATTCGCTGGGAGGCTGAGCATGCCAAACGCAAGCCAGATCCCAGCTGCAATCAGTCCCCACGTGAGACGACTCCTTGGGAGGATCCCTTGGGTCCTTTGCTCACATAAACTCGCAGCCAAAGAGCCGTTGTAGCTGTTCAGCACCCCCTCTTTGTCTGCGCAGAAGCGCCCATGCGTTCCTCCCAACCTCGATTCAGGCCGCTCCCAACCAGCCACAGCGCTTGAAATAACAAATATGTGCAGCATTGGACCTCGTCAAGACGCCCATCAAATCAGTACAAATTCACTTCTGATCTTCCAAACAGCTATCGCATTTTCTTTCAGGTTACTGCCAATGCATGCCCATAATCCATTATATTCCATACTTGTGTATCATTACCTAATAGCTCTCGCAGCCAGCCCCATCACCCACACAACACAATCCATATTCTCACAGTAGCCCCGAGACCCAATCATCATGAAATATTCCAGAATGTCCAATGACTTCCTGAATTGTCTTTTCAATCAGCATGTTCCGATTTTCTTACGATAGCCTGATCCAATGATGTTTCTTTATGCCATGTCGCTCAGCTCATGTCATGCTATTATCATAACAGCATCCAATGAATCCTCGCAAATATGCTCGTGACTCAAAAAACGCCACAACGTCATGCAACCCCATCAACAGCCTCAAACCCGCGGCACCAGTCCTCATGCACCTCAGGGCGTCTCCAAGCAGGGAATGCTTTCGTCCACCTGCGGTTCAAAGCCACCTTGGAGCCAATCTTGCACAGCCAATCTGGCTGCATCATCACGCTCCTATTTCTTGACCGCCAGTGCCCATTTGAAGTCCTCTTGGGCCTGAATGACCCTCAAGCCACCGCTCCCGCTCTCACAGCCGACATCCAGGTCTTCCAATCGCTTGAGTCTGTTACTGACTGCGTCCAAGGAATGAACTTCCCCATCCAGTCCTTAAGACACGCATCCTTTTGATCTCGAAAATCCTCCTTGGTGACTTCATCTTCAAGTTTGCATTTCTTCTCACGAGCCAGCAGCACTGCTCGTTTCAGAACTGAAAAATTCTGTGTGGCAGAATCCCTTGCCGATTGTATCAATTTGGCTTCGAAACCCTAAACAACGGTCTCCAGCAATTCTGCAGCCATGCCTTGGCCTGGTTTGTTATCAGCTCAATTCAATTGTCTTGAATGCCTTCCATTCCAGCAAATGATTTCCTCAATTGTGTCTTAAGAGCTTCAGCCGCAACTTCGACCACTTCATCCCTCGCCTCAGCCTTTGCTCATTCGACTAAGCATGCATCACGCATGCGCTATGCAACGACCCAAACTTTTTCCCAGGCCTTCACTCCTTGCTTCACCGCGTACTCATCTCTGCCCAGGAGGTGCTTTCTGAGCATCGTGATTGTTCTCAGGTCGGCAATCTTGGCATTGAGCTCGTCAATCCAAGGCAGGCCTTTGCGATAACTCCTAGCCATCACATTGGCACTAAAGAAGGTCCCGAACTGTCCTTAGTCAACATCTTGAGGTCGCCAAGGCTGACGTATGTCCCCCTGGCCCGATTCGCGCATAATCCAACTACCCATGCGAGCAGGACGTGCCCTGCATGCACCCAGCCCTTGTGATCCCATCAATCTTTTTGAGTTCCTCATTAAATGGGCAAATTGCGCCAAATTTGACCAGCTGTACACAGACTAACGCCATTTCATGGTCGAATAGGCCCCCTGTCCAAAGTTCCATTGAGATGACCCTACCAACTCATCGTGGATCGCAGAATTTACAAAAACTGCTCAACCTTGGTCCCTGGGGCCCGGATTGAGCTGACATTTTTGCAAAAGTCTTCTTTGAAAATGATCCGATGGGCCTGGGGAAAGATCATACGTACTTCAATTTGGCGGCTGATCATACTGGTACCTCGAGGTCTCAAAGCTGGTCAAAACTGACGAATCTAGTGTCCTAGGCAGACACCCTGTTGGCCTGGCCGTTCTCCCACCATATTCTGCGCTCCCAGCGGGCTCTCAAGGCCCCACAGTGTGCCACGGAAGCCCGATACGAGGGGCTGCCATGATAGATACGCTCCATCACGGTAATACATCGGCGCGTCTCCACGGAGGCTGATGCACATGTGCATCGTTTACACAATGTGATTCCGCATATCGCCCCCGATGACGACCCAAACGCCACTCTCACAATCCTCACCGCCCGCCCCCATTTTCTTTCTGCAGAATGGCAGCTCTTCGGCCCCCATACAATCCTAACAGGTCACTTTCTCTGCAGGCTTCCGAAATCAGGATCGCGGCCTCCGCCGATGGGACCCCGCGCAGCCCATCGGTCAAGAATGGTCAACGCGGATGGATGGCTGCATTACGTCCTGATGCATCAGTGCAGAAACGCTCCACCAGCAGTCTTGTGGCCTCAGACCTGGTCGGAGTGCATTTGCGCAGCCTCCTGGCTCGTGCGGGTCCGTGTGGAGGGAAAGGGGTGGGGGTGGGGGTGGGGGTGGGGGGGTATAGGTGCGGATTCACCTTACACCGAGCAGTCAGGCGGATCCTGGGTTGTGTTGTGGTGACGCGGGCGTGTCGATTCGTGGCTGTTCCGTATGCGTATCCGGCGCGAACGTTCATTCATGCGATTGCAGATCGTCGAAGCGCAGCTCCTGTAGCTTCTTCGATCCACCGCTGACGTGCCTTAGTAGCTTGGCTTGCCTTCCATGACGACTTTTGTTAGTGCGAATCCCCAATGGTTGTATTTGAGTTTCATTACCTCATAAAGCAGTGCCCCGAACTGTTTACCTATGCAGTCGCAGAAATGTGCAAAAGTAACCTATTCTGCGCCCACATGAGGATACCCGGAACTGCCCTGTGGTGTTTTGTGAGGGCAACCGCCCTGACATGGCGCACGCCGCGGCCAGGGTCTGATACACAAAAAGGTACTCCAAAAACCGCGACCGCGTGATGACCTGTGGCCGCACATCCACATCGTGCAAGATGCTTAACTTTTCGGGATTGTCATGTGGCATTGGGCCTTCTATGCACAGCAATATGGCAATTGTGAAAATTTTCCAGAAATGCGCAGCGAACAGGGAAGAAAAGCCCTGTTTGCTTCCAAGCACTGCTGGATTTGCAGCAACCTGCACTTCCGCAAAGCGATAGCAATGCACACAGAAATCGCCGGCGGTGTCTATAACCGCCACCGCCACAATGGCCCTTACGTCGATGCCGGGGCCTCCGGAGTGTCTACTTCATCTGTCACCTCCCGAGGCACAAATCACCGAGTCTGATTCCTGTGATGTTGCTTTGACATGATACGAACTAGAGCATGTGCGCACAGCTTATTTACTATAAGGTGTCTTGTGGCCTCAACGCGTGCCGCGGATTCCTTTGCCACATTATCAATGAACTGTGTCACCAGCAAAAAAGGACCAAATAACACGTTCTGTGAACACATATGCATGCATTTCATCAGTTTTCTGCATGCTAAACTTTAGCGTGTTTTGAAAACACGAAAATAAAACAAACCCGTCAAACCTGTACACGTTTGAACACGTGTTATTTGGCCCCTTTTTCCCCTTGTGGTGTGATACACCTTAATGTTCGTGCAGGCACACTTGTTGTAAATGCACTTGTGGAACTATGCCTCACAACATACAGAATGGAACAACTTCACACCGCAAGCGAAACCCAAGCAGTCAATCCAGATGCACGGCACCGAGCTTTGGACTGCTGCTTTTGTCAAGTTAGCCCTTCAAATAGAGGCATGCCGCCAGGCCATACAGCGATGCCAATCTTCGGCTTCACCCCTTGGTACGCTCCTTTTCGTGAAATTCCCTCGAGCGATCTTACCATGCACTCAAGCACAGCACGCAAACTTCAGAAGGCGCTACATTTCGGCAGTTGTGCTCACAGTTTGCTCAATAATGTCTAAATCGTCGTCACTCTCCAATTCTTCTTGAGCACACTCTCCAGCTCTCATTGCGCAATCTTGCTGAGTGTCGGCACTCCCTCGTCCTCTCAAATCGTTGTCCACCAACATGTCATCTAAAACGCGACGCTCATTGCACCCTCGATTCAATATGCACCTCGCTTTTGGGCACTGGTTTGCTGACCCCAACTTGTCTCTGTCAACTTCGTTCTCTCTTTCTCTGCCCTGCCACTCGCCAGTGAAGTGCATGGTTCCATGGCGAACGAATTTCAAAGTCCCTGGCAGCAAATAGGGGAACTGTGTGGACAAGATTTGTGCCAAACCAGCAGGGAGTCTCACACGTACCTGTTCCACCCGGCGATTCTTCTCGCTATTTGCATCAGAAGACCAGTGCAAAAGCTGCCCAAAATAATGCGGAGCAAAGCCCGCAGACGTGCCACCCACTATCAGAAGGACACCATGTCTGCGATATCATTGCGACACAAAGTGGCGCCATTACAGTAGTTGCAGTGGCACGAAAGTGGGTGTGATGCCACCAATTGGTGACAAATGGCATCGCAGTTGGCATCGCAACAACGCCGGTTTCTACTGGTGAACTGTGCAGCGCGACGAAGAGAGCGTCTGCAAGTGCCGATACCCTGATCCTGCTTAAATGTTTGTCTCAATGCCAATCCAATCATGGACATCAATTCCCGTTGACTTCAGTGGGTGCAACATGGCAAATAAATTCGAAGGCTGAGGATCAAATGTCAGTACTGGCCCCGACACGTGCCCCTCGCGATCTCCCATGGGCAACACCGCCTCCAAGCCTTGCGTTCTTCCGGAGGGCAGATCTGTACTGTGTGCTCGCCACGTGGCGGATCAGGCGCCAGCATTTGGCTACCATCACCATGTGAAGGTTCCCGCGCAACGAGAGATCCATGGTGATCCACACGCGGCTCTCATCGCCATGGATCGGATCACATGATGATTGCAGTCCGCCAACCTCTAGCGCGTGTGACGGCCGCCGCATTTGAGGCCACCGTACCAACGTGGCCCCCGATGTGCACGCCCTCACTTCACCCCCTCTCGCACCAACGCTTGCCCAAACCACAACATTCAAGGCCTAAAGTCATGGAAGCTCGGTTTCCAGCGAGAATGCAGTAACCCTTGCAACACATTCAAGGCAGCAGTTGGCACTGCGTAGAGCTTGGTTGTACTGCTCTTTCCAAAACGACATCTACAAATCAGCAGGTCTTTGTGAATGTATTAATGAATGGATGGGTGAATGAACGAACGAATGAATGAATCAATCAATCAATCAGTCAACCAGTCCCGGTCCGATTGATTGATGGCCGTCAGGCGCCCTAGCGACACCACCAGGGCAGTCTGCCAGGCATATGCCCCGCATCCCGGCGCATTCGTCATACCAGCGAGGCCGCCGTTCGCCGGCACGCCCCCCCGCGGCATGCCAGGCCCTCCTCGCCCCATTTAACCAAGCCGCGTCCAATGATGTACAGTTCCGGCCCCCCCGCCCACCCTCCTCCAAATCCGTCATACGCGGCACCAGCCCTCTCAGGAGGAGCCAAAGGTGCGGCGAGCTCCGCAAACAGCGCGCAACTGCCCAATGGGCTTGGTCAATTCGCAGGCCACGGTCTTCGAATAGCGACCCGCGCGATTTTTCCGTACATGTGGAGGAGCGGGGGTGGCGGCGCGGCCTGTCCGCGCCGCCCGCGGGAGAATTTGGAGGGCGCGGATTGCCGATCCTCATGGATCCATAGTATGCGCGCATGCCTCGTTTGTATCATTGGCGCCGCCCGTTTGCCCCTATCGGTCGCGCCACTTTTGAGACCGCCGCTCCAGGGGGAGGTCGTGGAAAAAGCGCGCTGTCAGTCGTCGGAGTGGCAAGGTACGGCGGCAGCTTGGCGGCCGCCAGGGCCGTGGGGCGCTCGCCCATTTGCGCGGGTCGCTTGAATCCCAAGCGCCGGGGCCGCCGACGTAACCCCCGTGTCAAGTTCGCCTCAGCGGTGTTTGGCCACCCCGCGCTGCCCAGCGCAAAGATTTGTGGGCCCGAGGGCCTGCCCCCCGTCGACGCCGCTGCACATTGACGCCCAACGGGGCGATCACTGGCAATCGGACTATTTGGCGTGTCCAGCGCTTTCAACAACAGCCGGGATGGTTGAGTGGCCGCGCGTTGGGTGGTGGGTGTTTGGATTGGTGCGCATCGTCGGTGGCGGCGGCCGCATGGATCGAGATCAGGCCGGGATGGCAATGGGGCGATTGCCACGTGCGCGTGTCGTATCCGACAAGTGTCGGGCACGACAGGTGCCGGAGCCCCGGAAAGCGCGGGGGGGCCCGGGACCGGGACGGGAGCCCGGGTTCTGGCCCGGCGGTGGCCGATTGGTTGACCGGGGCCGGGATGGTCACACTGGGATCGGTGGACTGGGCACCGGCCCTGGAAAGCGCCGATCGGCTTTCCCCGACTTTTGGTGGGTTTGGAGCCGTGAGCTGCGCTTTATCGACTTGTGCGGTGTTTTCCCGGCTGATGCGTCATGCCTAGTCCGCTGATGGACGTCACGATAGCGCCTTTTTCGGCCCGCGTCGTGCCCCATCAGTTGATGAATGTCGCGCCTGTCCGGTTGACTGATGTCCTGGCTGGAGCGGCGTCAGCAGATTGTGTTGGCAGTTTTCGGTGCGGTTGGATCGGATCGGAGGTGTTGGCGGTGTTTGCGGATTCGATCCTGTGGCTGGCCGGCGCGTTCTGGCGCAGCACGTCGGGTGGTCTCATTTGCGCATAATAGCGGTCAGGTACTTTGCGTCGAGACAGCCGTGCATTGCCCTCCATGAGGTTGACCCAACACCATTGACATTGGTGTTGTGTATGGGTTCAATCATACTGCTAACGGTGACGACACTTGGAAGCATTGGACGTCGGCGATGGCTGACCTAAAAGCTGAGGCTGCTGATGATATGCCACACTTCAAAGAACGCTTGTAGGCAGCAGTTTCGGTTTTGTAAATTTACATAAATGTAAATTTATGTAAAATAGTTATATGTAATGTATATATATATATGTTTATATATGCAAAATAGTTTGTGGTTCGACTCCTTGTCACGGCAGCAGCGTTGACTCGCCGTTCCTCAGCCCGACACTTGATCGAAAATTGTGCAGGAGGTGGTATACCATGAGGTTCTCCAGCCGTCGCTTGGCGTGCCTCGCGCTGTTGGCGATCAGCTTGTTGAGCGCAGCCAAATGCCAGGACGAGGATTTACTTGCGGCAGGTGGGTGTGACAGCTCTCAATAGATTTTTCAACTTTTAACAAAATTCACCTGCAGTTCCTGGGTGCGTTTTAGTCAATATTGAATTCAGGTGTTTGAATGCTGCATGTGCATGATGGATTAAGTGTAATTTTGGGCGAAATTGCGTAAATGCGCACGCGTGTCTATTGGATGTTTGAACCAAATCGCGCAAAGAACTCATGCGCTGCGGATCATATTGTCTAAACGTAGGTTCAAGTGTCTTTGGGGCACCCCAAAAGCCTTCGGAATTGTACATGAAATTTCCAACATGGATGATTTTATTGGTATGACATGCCACCATTAAGATGTTTAAAGGGCACTATCAGTATAAACTCTGCACAAAAACTTTGATTGCAACGCAAATATTGAAATGCTAAGATAACGAAATAATGGAGTAATTGAAGAGAACTTTGCAATTAGGAGACACTGCTGCACGCTGCTGCGTCGTAGCTCGACAGCAAGCGTGCGTGCTCCTGACGTTTGTCTATTAGTCATACCTCTTATGTCATCAAGTGATTCTGAAACCCTCGTCCATTCCAACATTCTCCCTCTCTTCCTTTTGATTCGCATCTTCTCACATGTGTGAATTCTCTTCCCCCAGACGGCCAGGAAGCGGCAGCGAGATTGACACGCAAACTCTTGAGCTCGCATCGGTAAGCATTTGAGCTCCCATTGCCATGCAGTTGCAATAATTGGACGTACATATATTGAATTATTTGAACATTGGTAAGCATTCTAAAACGCCTGAACTCCTGGGCTCCTGTTGGTGTGGTGGTGCAAAAATGTATCCATTTCAGCTGTAGATCATTCCCCCATCCTTGCCTTGGTATTGTATACTGATAGCGGACTCTTATTTATTGCAGGGAAGACCTTGCGTGCCACTGCTCCCACGAGGCCCACTTGTCCGGCGACTGCCCGTGCCACCCGGACACCACCTGGCTGAAGAATGGCGTGTGCCCTAAATGCCCCGTGTACGCCTGTGGCGACTGCGTCCCGCTCAAGTGCGACGAGTGCAAGAGGTGCTGCGACGGCACTGTCCTGTCGGACGACAGGAAGACTTGCTCCTGCCCGTCCTGTGACATCGCTGGATGCCTGGAGTGCGACGCCGCGGACTGCTCCAAGTGCCTGGTGTGCGGCCAGGGCTACAGGCTGTCGGTGGACAGGAAGTGTGACTGGAAGGTCTGCCCGGTGCCCAACTGCGAGAAGTGTGACGTGCTCAACCGATACAAGGTGTGCGAGGGTGGCTTCTGGGATAGCTTGTCTGCTTGAACTGCCAGATTTACTGCTTTATTGACTTGTTTTAGTGCTTTGTCAACTTTATTTTATGAATATTTCATATCCATTTCTTTTTGATGGATCTTGTGGTCTACTTTATCCGCTGCTGCAAATTTGCTCTGCTGCTGCCCGTTTTGTCCACGAGATGGGATCGCCACTGTCAATCGACGATTGTGGAGGGGTATGAAGGACTTTGGGTGCGCTGCAGAAATCCCCAGACGTTGCCGCAGAATCGATGTCTGAGGGTTGGGCATTCGTGTGTGCAATTAGGCATTCAACGCATGCACAATGTGCAATTAGCACTTGGCCAATAACACTGCGTTAGTTGCCATGATGTCACACTGCACATTTGCATTTTGCTTTAATGCATGGCATAAGAATGTAAAACACGGAAATGTAGAGCACAAAATGCCCAAATTTTCAGCAACTAAACGTCATTTGTCGCCAACAAACCAAACTTGCAAAAGCCTTTCAGGATAGAGATCCAAGCACGTACTATGAATGCTGAGCTTTGGAGCACCCTCCCATAATTACGAAATTATACAAGAACTGCATATTCGTTTATGGTAAGTCTATTAAAAGATAACAATCTGGCAATGCTCACTGAGATGACGTTCCTGCCCAGTGCGAGGTCTGCGAACCGCCGCTGGTCCTCACCAGCGACGGCAAGTCCTGCGAGTGTCCCGAGTGCGCGATATACGGCTGCGCCAAGTGTGATCCCCAGAAGTGTGACGAGTGCCTGGAATGCGCGGGCAACCTGGTGCCGTCCTACGACAAGAAGAGCTGCCCGAAGGATGGCTGCGAGTGCAAGATCCCACACTGCTTCGAGTGCGAGGAGGACTGCGAAACCTGCAGGATTTGCGAAATTGACTACGAACTCGTGGAGTACAACACCAAGTGCAAGGCCAGAGCGTGCGAGGTGGAAAACTGCGCGGAGTGCTGCCCCTACAGCGCCGACACGTGCAGAAAGTGCCTGCCTCCCTACGTCTTGAAGAACTATCCAGAAGGGGCCAGGAATGGCCTGAGCATGAGCCCCCCGACCTACGTCTTTGGGGACCCCTGCACGGGCTCCCTGCCCGCAGACGAGTGCGTGTGCGACCCTGCGCTGTGTTCTGTGCCTCATTGCGGTGCCTGCGACCCCCAAGATTGCACCCAGGTGTGCGGAATCTGCGACGTTGGGTACAAGAAAAAGGCGGACGGCAGCTGCGAGGTGGAGACCTGCTACGCCCCTGGATGCAAGGAGTGCTGCGAGGACGACTACTACCAGTGCTCGGTCTGTCTGGACGGCTACTCGATAGTGGGGGCGGGGTACGGGGAGTGCGGGGAGTGCGCCTGCGACCCCTGCAACGTGCCCTACTGCAAGACTTGCTCACCGGACAACTGCCAGGGATGCATCGAGTGTGAAGAGCCCTACGTTTTGGACTACGAGGGGAACTGCGTCTGCGACAAGTCGCACGCCCCCATCCCCCACTGTCACACTTACGACCGGTCGGACTGCAAAACGTGTTCCCACTGCGACGAGGACTACGCGTGGAATGGCACGCACTGCGTGTGTGACAGGTCTGAGGTCGAGCACTGCGCAGAGTACAGCGCCGAGGACTGCAAGGTTTGCACCGTCTGCGACAAGGGGCTGGTGCCCAGCGAGGATGGCACCAAGTGCATATGCGACCCAACCAACTGCAACATAGATTACTGCAAGACTTGTGACCCGGCAACCTGCACCGGTTACAGCCCAACCTGCCTGGAGTGCGAAGAGGGGCTTGTGCTCTCCGACGATGGCCTGACGTGCGAGTGCCCGTACTGCGCGGTGGATGGGTGCGAACAATGCTGCCCACCTGATTGTCAAAGTTGCTGCTCCGGGGGATGCAAGCCTCCCGCGGTGCTGGGCTACGACCAGACTTGCTCCTGCCCCGACTGCAACCTAGACGACTGCAGCGAGTGCGATCCAGAAGACTGCGCCAGCCTGTGCAAGGTTTGCGCGGCCCCCAAGGTGCCGGATGGCTATGGCGGCTGCGTGTGCCCGCCCGGGGACGTACCCAACTGCGAGGTCTACAACAGCGAGACGTGCCTCTGCGACGAGTGCAAAGTTCGGTTTGATCTGACAAAGGACGGCGAGAGCTGCGGGTGCAACTGCGAGGCGAATGTGGGCTGCGCCCACTGCGATCCGGACACTTGCCTGTGCGATGAGTGCCAGGATGACCTGATCAAGTCCTGCGGGTATTGCTTCAAAACCCAGTCAGTGCCAGGTGAGGGGATCCCTTTTAGGAGACATATTTAGGAGGGTATCCGTTTGAGTTCTGTTCTGCACCAATAGGACTGCATTTTGCAGAGAATTGGTATTCAGCAGGCTCTTGCCAAGGGTTCACCCCTGCCCCCAAAATGCAACTTGGGACTTGTGCGATGGCAACCATATATGGTAGCGATAAGTGTATAGTTGTATCTACGTAATGGTCCTGCCAAGGGTATGCCCAAACGAGAATGTTGAGAACATTGTGGGAATTCTAGAGCTAACCAATATTCTTGCAACCCGAGATTCGAAGGCCTTTAATGCAATTGTGTGTCATCCTGGACGGTTGGTGTGTAACTTGGCAAGGGCGACCAGAACTAAATTTACCGTCATCATTAATAAATTTTGCTTGCATTTGATTGCTTGGTGAGCAACTATTGCGCGATTTTCAATAGTGCAAATATTTTGAGAATGACCAGAATTTGTACAGAATGGGCAGTTTGGGCCTCAAGGTGTCCAACTGATGGGTATGCCTTTTTGCCAACAGGCTGTGATTGGAGCTACATCGAATCCAGGAACGGCGAGTCCTGCGAAAAGATTTGCGCCTACAGCAACAAGTTCACGGTCCCCGTCGCCAGCAGCTGCAGCTCCGACCCCGAGGGCCCCTACAAGCCCCCCAGCTACGTCTGCACCGTCGACCTGAAGGGTAAGGAGGCTTTAAGGCCCGGGGAGAACTTGCCCAGCAACGCCACGGGCCACTGCTACGCGGAGTACCACACGGGGCCCGAACCCGAGGAAGGGCAGGAGGCGAAGCGGAAGGGCGGCGCCGCCTTCAACTGCCTGTGCCAGACGCCCGACAAGCCGCTGCGGTGGGTGTCAAAAGACGTCCTGAAAAGGGAGAACCTGAAAGACGTCCTGGAAGGGGAGGACCAGCAAGGTGCCCTGCAAGGGGAGGACAACCGGATGCACTTCGGGGAGGGATGCGACAAGATCTGCGCCAAGGAAAACTTGAAGCCGCTGAGCGTGCAGGGGAACCACATCTACGGGGACTGCCACAAGATGTTCCCCTTCTACATCTGCAGGGTGCACGGCCACGGGTCTGGCTACAACATCGATCAGCTGACCCCGCCCCAGGCGCGCGTTTGGAACGGATTTTGCATGACGCCCAGAAAGGCGTCGGAGGACTACGACTGCCTCTGCGCCGGGGAGTGCCACTATCCAGATTGCGGAGCGGACACGGGCTACACCCATCCCTATGCCGATTTTGGAGAGGCGTTGGCTACGTGAGGGCGCCGTGGTGGTCAGCAATATCGCGGCCAGGATTTTGGGAATCACGTGGGTCATCTGTCGAGACCATGCGGATCATTTATCGGAATCGTGTGGATCATCTAAATCTTCTGAATGCCTCATGAGGTCATCGTGATCACGATGACCGCCAATTTTTTGGGGGCGGGGGCTGGAGGATTAGTCAGCTTTTGCAGATGCTGTATTTTGGCCTCGTTGACTTGCTTCTTTTTGGGTTGGTCGCGATTTTCGACCCGGCCATTTCCACGTCACATTCAGGCGTCGTTCGCCATTCTTTGGCAGACTTGTTTGCTGCCCTGCGAGCTGGAAATTGAGAGCAATGGAACTGTGGCAGATATCAACAAGTCGGGTTGCCTAATCTTTTTCGGGCATGGGGCCAGAATCGCCAATGTGCGATCCTGACAAGATCCTATCTGTGGTGCATATTGCTTTGATTGCCCGTACAACAATGTGTGCGGCATTCCCGAATACGATGTGCAACCCGGATATTATTTGCGAGCGAATCAGCGACCATCTAGGCTAGGAGCGGGGTCAATAGGATCAGGAAAGCCACATGATGGCCACTGGAGGGTTGCCCGCTTTTTGGATAGGGAAGAGTGCTGCAGAGTCGCGTCCAACTGTCGCGTTTTGCCTCTAGCTGCTGTGTAAATTAGTGCATAGACTCTTGCTTTGCTTGATCGATTACTGAACTGCCTCTCTTGCGCAACCCAGCTGACTGTAAAGTTGGAATTGGATTTCCAATGTACCCTTTTTACTGTATATACCGCATAGTGCCGTATTTTGGCGATTCCAAAATGTGGTGTTTTGGATATATGGAAAAGCGCCGTTTTGCTCTGGAGGCTTCGCTGGTTGCGCGAAGGATTCCAGATTTGGAGGAGCGTTCACTGTTGCGTCATATCGGTATATCCATTGCTGAAAATGGATATCCATTGTCAGCAATGTTGCCTATGTGCTCAATTTTGGGCCCAAGACTGACATGCTGCGACCGATTGGCCAGTCACATGGAGCCAGAACACCGTTGACGATGCAGGGTTTTGGCATGGAAAGCCGGTGAGCGTCGCCAAAAAAAGGAAAAGCAGGCCGATTAACTGCATGAAGTGAAATGATCCGCTTAGTTACTGAATGGAAGATGCGCAACTGTTACAAATCACCGGCCAACTGTCCTGTTGACACAGAAAAGGTAAAATTTGGCAGACGAGCGCGTAGAATTTGAGGCAGTGAGCATGTGAAAATGGAATTTGGAAAAGCGTTTGATGGGAGGTATGGGACGGCCCCTGTCGCATGTCCGCTGGCAGCCAGGACGGCAGCAATGGCACACCTGCAGCGGAGGGTGGTTGCCGTCGCCGTTGTCCGCAAATCAATTTGAGGGGAACAACGCCGCACAAATAGCGCCAGGCTGAGCACGTGTCTTCCGGTCACAAGGGGCCCCATTTTAACTTGGGTACATCACACTGTGATTCAAACTCCTGTCTCATTGTGCCCACCGCAGTTACGCATTTGCAATCCAAATTCGCGCATCCACTCTGGTCCCGTGTCCAGTGCATTACGCCGAGTTTCCTTGGCGTTCCCATCCCCAGTACATTACGCCCCTCCGTGCCCTCCGTCCATAACTACTGCCCCAACGTACTGGCATTCACCCCGCCAGAACTTCGCCACGCCCTGTCGGGGCGAGGGGCACAACGCCTGCGGCTCGATGCGTCTGTATTGGCGGCCGGGGTCCCCCAGTACATTACGCCTCCTGTTGACAACAGCTACTGTCTCAATGTACTGGTCACGCCCACCAGCCGCCACACACGACGTCTGCGGCTCGACGGGGCCCATCCACGGCCCAGGCCCCCATTAGAGGCGTAATGTACTGGCCAGTACATTACGCCCTTCACTCCCCACAGCAACTAGTGTACCAATGTACTGGTGGCATCCACCCGCGATCCGGGTAGGGCGTCTGCCACCCCGCCCGCGTCCAGCGCCGCCTATAAGATGCCCCACCGCCATGGATCGGCACTCGCGGGCACCCCGAGCGGCTCTTCCCCTTCGCAAGGGCAACAGTAGGTGCGGAACGGCGGCGCCATGCCCCTCATAGCGACGTCCTCTCAGCAGTTTCTGGAGACTTCCATTGATCCAGAGCCCATATGGCACGCGTGCGCCCGACACGCGCGATTGGCGAAGCGAGCGCGGTTTCGGCAAAAATTTGGCTCTGGAAGAGGGTTGCCAATGGCGTGTTTGTGGGCGGGAGGAGGATGGCCTGTCCAGAGACCTAGAGGAACTGCCACACGCGTATGTGGATTGATCCATCCACCCCTTTGGCCCTGTTGGCGGACCCCAAAGGCACACGGACGCTCTCAGGCCCGCGCGATCACCTCCAATGCGCCTCCTGGCACCATTTCCCACTGCCACAGTATTCCGCTGTGTCTGGCGCAAGCCCGGGCTCGCCATGTCAACGGCCATCCGGCGCACTCCGTTTGCCAGGGTGCTAGGAGGCGCCGCCAAGTCAGCAAGGCCATTGCCGCCCCGCCCTCTCGGCCTCTCAAGCGGTAGCCCCCGGTTGTCGTGGATTGGCGATGGGGCATTGGCGGCATGCACCGTGTCCGACTCTGACTTTTGACTTCTGAGTTTTGTCTTTTGACTTCAACGTTTTGCGGCGCCCTCCTGAACTCTCTTGTCGCCCTCGTCAGCCGCCCTCTCCAACGGCCGCACCCTGGTCGAGCGCATTGGCAATGCCCCAATGGCGGCAAGCATCGAATGCGCGTTCACGTTGACTCTGGCTTTGACTTTGGGTATGTGCTTGACTATTGAGTTTGTCGCCATTTCCGGGACTGTTGTAAATATTCACTGGCCGCCGCCGGGCCGCGCACCACGGGTGACAAGCGCCATCCGTACCGACCGGTGGATCGGCGCTTCCGTGACTAGCGTCTCGAAACGATTGCTTCCGTCCCGGATCCTGCACCCGATTCCCTTTTGCATCGAATGCATTGCTTCTCAGACATTGGGTTGGTGGGTTGGCGGGGGTGACGATGGCGCGGCGTGGATGGCGGCCGGTGGCGGCCACGTGGTGTGTGACCGGCACCGACGTTCGAGGAGCTTCGCCGACGGCCGGTCGCTTCCCCGGCCTTTGGCCCTCAGCAGGGAGCCAACTGGATGGGCAGATGGCGTGGAGAGCAGAACCGCCGTTTGCCCGGGTCGGTCATCGCCCTCAAAGCTGTTCATGTGTCGCTGCCCGGCGAGGCGCGCCCTCCTCGACCCGAAAGTCGATTCTGAAACTGGGCCCTACCCGCCCACCCACCCCGGCCGTCGATCAGCCGGCAAGAGATACCGCTCTTCGCTGGGGTCGCCCTGTTTTCGCGCCCCCCGTGGGTGCCGTTCCGCGCGTCCGTGGTTCCACGAATCTGTTGGCGGGCGTCCTGGAGGTCGTCCCCACACGCCTCAGGCGTACCGTCCCCTCTCTGGCCGGCTTCCGGTGCGTCGCCGCACCGGCTGACAAATTGATGCCTTGGCGCCCAAACCGATTCGAGCCCCACAGACCGACACGCAAGCCCCACCGCGGCCTTTTGCCGCCCCGTCGGTTGATCTGCGCCCGTCAGCTTCTCACTAATGCGCGAGTGCGGCGCTTTGGAATTTTGAAAGGACTCCCGGCGGCTGTAGACCATGCCGGGACCGTCCAGGCTGGGTGTGAGGAGTGCGGCTCCCGTCCAACGAATACCTGCGTCAGCAATTTCGGTGGCGAGGGGTGGAGTTAGTGTCGGCGCGGCGAATCTGTTGCGAGTGGCGGCCACCGCATCTCCTCATGGGCCCGCGGGCCTGCAGGGGCATCCGTCTGGATCTGGGTTATAAGGCTCGTTGGCCACGAGATCTAGGTAAAACCGTATCTCTGGGCGGCGGGGCCCGCGCCGTCTGCTGTACAATTGTACGATTCACGCACGGTACGGCCCGGGGCCGCGGACCCGCGGGACCGCCCGCGGGTCAGGGTGTCTCCGCGATTGATACGGTTTCAATGCGCCAGGTATAGTATCGAGATACGGAGATGCGAAGGTCAGCGCGTTTAGTCATCCGCTTTCCTCGCGAACGGGAGGAATGGCTCTGCCGTCGCCTGTCGGCGACCGGCTGCTCCCCTTTCGCGTTACGCTCCTGAGAGGAGTGGCCACTCGCCATTCGCTGCCGGTCAGCTGCGCCATGGGTCAAATTCGTCGTGGGTCAGATTGGCTGCTGGCAGTGAACGACGGTCTTTGTCGAGGTATTGTGAATGCTGGTGGCGAATGGCATCAGGACGCGATTTGGTTTACGCGATCAGGTCCCCTTGCTGCGCGTTGGACATCGCAACGTTGAAACTAAGGACGCTTAAAACCTGTGAAAAGCTGGATACCTGAAAGCAAACGAATTGCTATTGTCATCGATTTGGTGCTGCTAGCACATGGGCAGAAAGCGTATGGAATGGATAATTTTTCATCCCTGGAATATATGGTAAATAGCATAGTTTGGAGATCTGTGGCAAGCAAAGCATTTGCATGATAAACAGATGAGAATGAGAAAGGGGTGAGCACTGGGTTCAAAGAAGGGGCTTGCCACATGGGTCACTGCAGATTTGCGACGATGCAGATCTGCTGCTGGCCACGACTGCGCTTCTCTGACTGTGCCCTGTGCTTGCCCAGGTGTGGGGAAATGGGTTCCTCAGTGCTTCGGCTTGGGTGCCTCTGGCTGCTGGCAGCCAGCTTGCTCTGCGTTGCAGATTGCCAAGAGGACGGGTTGAAGGGCGCCCGCAAAGTTCTGCACGTTGGGTGCGTGGACGGCACTGTGCTATATTGTATTGCCCTGCTCTGTCATCATGACTAACTGTATTGTGAGCAGATATCCTTGTAAGGGTACTCCATACTTTCACCTACTCAGATGCTTGTTTATAGATTCTGCTCAGGCCTTTCCATGTCCTGAGTTGCATCGGCACTGCGAAAAACGCTGCATCCATAACTGTGTTTTATGACAGCAGTGCTTCATGCCACGTTTGTTACATGTTATGCTGCCCAACATAGTGCACGTGTGGCAATTTGGTAATCATGCTGCAGCGCACTGGATCCCAGCGCCCTGGTTTCGCAGACGTACTGTGAGGGTGCCCAGTCGCAATGTATAGGCGAGCTGGACCTCCAGGGGTGTGCGCACCATGACCTTGCCCTGGGTTGTTACCCCCTGCGGTTCATGGCTCTCCAGATGGTCAACTTGCAGGTGACTTGCCCATTGGATTGTCCAATCAGATTGTCAACTAATGGATGCGTGCAAATCTCGTGCAGGGACGAGTTGGGGTGCCCATGTGCCCATGAGGGACACTTTGCTGGCGATTGCCCTTGCCATTTGGACACCACTTGGCTTGACAACGACGAGTGCCCGTCATGCCCAGTCTATGCCTGTGGCGAATGCGACCCCTTGAAGTGCGACGAGTGCAAGAGGTGCTGCGATGGTGCAGTCCCGTCAGATGACAGGAAGACATGCTCATGCCCGTCCTGTGACATCACCGGGTGCCTGGAGTGCGATGCTGAGGATTGCTCCAAGTGCTTGGTGTGCCAGCATGGCTTCAAGCTGGGGGTGGACAGGAAGTGCGAGTGCAACACCTGCCACGTGCCGTATTGTGAGACATGCGAGCCAGACAACTGCTACAAGGTGGGTGATGCCACCATTTGTGAGTTCAAACATTATGCTCGAAATCAACTATTGCTCGAAATCAACCATTGCACAGGGTTTTCCTACACAGTGCATTCGTTTGTCTTGCAAATGTTGCCCATGTGCCCATGAGGGACACTTTGCTGGCGATTGCCCTTGCCATTTGGACACCACTTGGCTTGACAACGACGAGTGCCCGTCATGCCCAGTCTATGCCTGTGGCGAATGCGACCCCTTGAAGTGCGACGAGTGCAAGAGGTGCTGCGATGGTGCAGTCCCGTCAGATGACAGGAAGACATGCTCATGCCCGTCCTGTGACATCACCGGGTGCCTGGAGTGCGATGCTGAGGATTGCTCCAAGTGCTTGGTGTGCCAGCATGGCTTCAAGCTGGGGGTGGACAGGAAGTGCGAGTGCAACACCTGCCACGTGCCGTATTGTGAGACATGCGAGCCAGACAACTGCTACAAGGTGGGTGATGCCACCATTTGTGAGTTCAAACATTATGCTCGAAATCAACTATTGCTCGAAATCAACCATTGCACAGGGTTTTCCTACACAGTGCATTCGTTTGTCTTGCAAATGTTGCATCACTTTTAGGAATCCAGAAACCACCCCATCGTGTAGTGGTGCTTCCAGGCCTGTGGCATTCTGTGCACAGCTTCCACATCGGAGACTCCATCATCGTGGCGATCTCGCTCCTTGGCTAATGGCATGTTTATTGTGCATGCATTTGCCATGCATGTGCACCTGTGTCATGCACAGGTGGAGCCTATCTTATGCTTGCAGTGCTATAGAAGATGCTGTTTTCAAGACCCTGACACTTTATGGGTTTGTTACTCAAGGGGTTATGCACAGCATGCGATGTTGCTAACAAAGGGACGGTGAGCCTCAGGTCCTGTGTACGCATATGTGTGTGCTGCCCCCATAGCAATGTAAATCTGCAGATTGCCTCTCAACGCTCATAGGACCAGCACACACTCTACTGCTGCTCGCGGTAGCCACGCTACTGCTCTGCCAGCAGGGTGCCTGTGACACGACCTTCTGCACTCCTGTTATGACAATCGCGTACGAATGTCTCCAAGCTGTGCTGTGGATTTAATGTGCTTCCTAGCAACAGCAATATCACACGACCATCTGTTTGATCATCTGTTGTTCACCTGTTTGTAATTCCCTTTTTCAGGCATATGCTAATGTCTATAGACCTTCTTTCCAACCATCTTTTGTGCGCGCGTCCCCACAGTGCAAGACCTGCAACCCATTCCTCGCCCTGGCCAGCGACGGCAGGGCCTGCGAGTGCCCCGAGTGCCCCATCAACGGCTGCAAGGTTTGCAACCCGGAGAAGTGCGATGAATGCATCGACTGCATCAACGGCGACGTCATCTCCTACGGGGGATGCAAGGTCGACGAGGTGTGCCACCTACCGAACTGCGTGGTCTGCCCAGACGGGACCACCTGCGAGAAGTGCGCATACGGCTACGAGCCCATCGACTACGGCGCCAAGTGCAAGTGCGCCGAGTGTGCCGTGGACAACTGCGCCGAATGTAGCCCCGAGAACTGCGACGAGTGCCTGAAGTGTAAGGATGGGTTTGATCTGACATTTCCGCCCACGGGCTACGAGCCGGGGGAGGTTCCCGCCCTCCCCACCTGCGAGGTGCACGACTGCGAGGCCAACGTGCCGCACTGCGCCATCTGCGACGAGTACGACCCCACCGTGTGCAAGATGTGCAAGGTGGGCTTCAAGTGGTGCGACAAGGACAAGGTCTGCAAGTGCGAGCACTGCGCCGTGCCCGGATGCCAGACATGCGACAATGACGACTGCGGGGTGTGCAAGGTCTGCGCGGACGGCTACGTGCTGGCCGACGACGGCGTCACCTGCGTCTGCGCAACCTGCGACGTGCCCTACTGCGATACCTGCAGCGTGTACGACTGCAGCGTCTGCGGCACGGTCTGCATTGATGGCTACGCCCCTGGTCCTTCTGGCGAGTGTGAGTGTGCATCCTGCCAAGTCCCCCACTGCGAAAGGTGTGACCCCAGCGACTGCACGAAATGCGAGAAGTGCACGCACGGGTACGGCCCCAGCGGCGGCACGGACTGCCCGTGCGAGATGTGCGACGTGACGAACTGCAAGACCTGCGATCCCGAAGATTGCGAAAAGTGCGCCGTCTGCAACGATGGGTACATCCTCAACGACCCGGGGTACGGGGAGCCCACATGCGACTGCGATCCCGCTGCTTGCACGGTCGACAACTGCGACACTTGCGGGCCGGCCGACTGCCAGGTCTGCAGCATCTGCGTGGAGGGGCTGACCCTGGACTCCTACGGCAACTGCGAGTGCGAGTGCGGCATCCCGGGGTGCCAGAAGTGCTGCACGAGCGACTGCGGCACGTGCTCGGTGTGCGAGCCCGGGCTGGTGCTCAGCGACGACAAGAAGAGCTGCGTTTGCCCGGAGTGCAAGGTCGATGACTGCGAGGCATGCAGCCCCAGCGACTGCTCGGTGTGCGGCATCTGCGCGCACGGCAAGGTCGTGGATGCCTACGGCTGCGCGTGCCCACCCTGCGGCATCGACAAGTGCGTGACCTGTGACCCCTACGAGTGCGGCACCTGCAAGGAATGCGAGGTCAACCACGTGGTGTCTTACGACGGCAAGTCCTGCGATTGCGCCTGCGACCACATTGCCGGGTGCACGGCCTGCGACGAGAACTGCAAGTGCGTGCAGTGCGACAAGGGGCTGATCCTGTCCAAGTGCGGGTACTGCCTGGAGGAGGAGAGAAGTGAGTTGCCCAACGTTCATTTTCCATTGTTTGCTCACTATGCTACCGCACTGCAATGGCATATACTTCTGTTTACTCCATTTTTCAGCTTACCATTCTTTACTGGTTATTGCGCATTTCTGCTTTCTTTTCTCAATTTTTGCTTCTCTTTCATTTGATTGCTTCCAGTTGTTAGTTTACATTTTTGTATTTGGTCTGTCTCTAACAGGCTTTCCTCACTGTGGGCACATCCTCTGGCCGCGAATGAGTCCCCATTGGCCCGAGTTCCAGTACTTTCACTGGAGGTGCCTTGAAAAAAGATTTGGCTGCGTTCAGCATACGACATTGCATATTCTCTATAGTACTGAATTGCCAAACGTTTCAGTTCGACAAACTTGGTATCATTTTCTTCTCACCCCATTTTCATTTCCATTTCTCGTTCAAGAAGCTTCTCCACCGTCCGCAGACTGCGACTGGGGGGCCGTCGAATCTGACGACCAAAACGCACTATGTTGGGCAGGAAGCCCGACTTATGAACTGGCAGATTATGTTGCACGCGTTTCATGTCGCTTGATTTCCAACACATTTTAGTGTAAGCAATTTTCATATCAGTTGTTCAAAGTCTTTTTCATTGTCGTTTTTTATTCAAGAAACTTTCCTGGCTGTGCGCAGGCTGCGACTGGGTGCCCATCGAGTCTGACGGCAAGTCCTGCGACAAGGTCTGCGCTGAGCACAGCGCTGAACACCCGCTGGCCGTCTCCAGCGGCTTCCAGGGCAAGTACGGCAACGCCTACCCGTGCTTCGCCGACCTGGATGATGCGGGCTACCGACCGGGCAACAACTGGGACAAGACACACCCAGAGCTCTGCGTGGTGGAATACGGAACAACCGGATATGACTCCAGTCAGGTCCACACCGCGAACTCCACCTCCTTCTACTGCATCTGCCAGACTGTGGACGGGCCACTGGACAGCGGCTGGATCAGGCGCCAGCACAAGAAGGAGCTTGGAGCAGAGGAGCACTGCGAGCTGGGAGACGAGTGTGCTGGCAACGGCAACTGCAGGGACATTTGCCACCTGATTGAGAAGGAGCCGGTTGCTTGGGCGGGTCCTGGTGAAGGCTACGGCGGCGACTCCACTATCGAGTACACCGTCTGCAAGACGGCCATGCGGGCGGGGTACAATATAGAGAACGAGCCGTACAAGGGCTACTGCATGAACTACGACAAGGGATACAACAAGGAGTACGAGTGCCTGTGCGCCAACCCGTGCACCACCAAGGCGAAGGAAGAGGACCCCGATTGCGGGTACGGCGATGGCGGCTATGGCGCCAGCGAGGTGCACATGGCGGTGGTGTAGACGTCTGTTGTGCAGATTCGTGTAGAGGCCTACAGATACTTCAGTGCGGCTTCCGTCCACAGATTCTGTAGGCTCCTAGACCCTTTAGATTCAGCAGATTCGGTGGGGTACGGCGCCAGAGAGGTGTACATGGCGGCATGGACTTCTGTGGGGCAGACGTGTCCACAGGTCTGCAGATTCTGTAGTCCGGGTTCCGTCCACAGATTCTGTGGGTCTCCGGATCCTGTACATTCTGTAGGTCTTCAGATTCTGTAGGTTCTTTAGATTCTGTAGATTCGGCGTCACGAGCCGAGGCACAGACAAACCCTGCAGCCGTGACGTCAGCGCCATCCAGCGCGACCGCTTGGGGGTGGAGAGACTTCCCAGATCAGGCGGGATGGCTTGGCGCGTGGGCGAGGTGTGCGTGGGCGCAATTCGTTTTTGTGGACTTCGAGCATTGGGCACGTTTTTCCACGCTGTGCCGACAGTAGCGGAAGGTGTTATTTTCACAGCCTAGGGGGGGCAAGGAGTCTGGGGCTGTTCACGAGTTTTCTCACATGAACCTCAACGAAATGCAATGTGGAGGGTACCCGCTGCCCTGTAAACATAACGGTGCTTTGGTGTCTTTGGCACGGTATGGAAAGTTCCCGAACACTGCAGCGCAATTCAGTGCAAGCTGTGCACGAGGTGTGCGCCTGGGATGTGTGGCTGTGATTCATCAGGAGAATGCAAAAAGAGCAGCAGCGATCGATCAAGGCACCTAAGACAGTGGTGAGATATTTACAGATTTGACTATTGATGATGGTGATGATGATGATAATGGACATAACGGGTCGAACGAAAAGCAGTGGACAGGAGAGGGGGGATTCTCCGTACGCCTGACGATGCACCCTCGATCGTATCCCCCCCCCCTCCCCCTCGCCCGCCCACCCACCACCCTCAATCCGCATCCCTGCCATTCAGTCATAAGTGCTGGCACTTGTGTGGCACAAGTGTTGGCACAAGTGTGGCCACACTTCGCCGAGGCTTTGGGCGGCCACGAGGTCACTGTGCCACTCCAGAGCGAATGCGTCAAAACAAGAGGTGCCTGGGCGCCCGGAAATTTCGTCCACTTCTGGCGCACACTTTCTATACACATCTGAATGACTGCGTTGCCATCGACAGCCGCCGCACTGCCTACGTTCGATACACCTCGAATGCGAGACAAAACACCGGTCCTATTGCTGTGGAGTTCTAGCAACCAGTTATCCAACGCCCCCCACCTTTCGCCTGCCGTCGCCAGAAATCTGCATGGGCCAGCCGGCCTCCCCTCCTGCCCTGCCTACCAAAATGGCCGTTGCATGACCACGGGCACCTTGCAGCAAAGCGTCCGCATGCCAGAGCATTATGCGATGCGTGGCAACAATAGACAGTCCTCTCCAACAACTCCACAGCCGCTTTGTCCACCCCCCTTTGCATGCACTGCAGCTGGAATCCACACCCACCCACTGCCAAGGTCCACGGGACCGGCCAAGCCTGCCAGCACGGAAGTGCCCTCCAAATGTTTGGGTGCAAGCTCGTGCCAGGCCAAGCTGGACGGTCTGTGTTGCCAAGCCCACTAAACATGCAAGCTGGTCAAACGCAGCTGTTGCGCTGTCCCCGGCGGTCCGTTGGTCACAATCGCTCCTTTGACGGGCACCAGGGGTTGGCAACAGGGTGCTTGGGCATCGTGCATGGGATGGAAGGGCGCCGCGCCCCTTCCCGGTGCGTCACAGAGCCCCGAACAGCACAGCGCAAGACGACAATTCATGCGGACCAGCTCGCCTATGCTTCAGTTGAGGCAGGGCAGACAGGGCGGAGATAGGGGAGGAGTAGATCTAGGAGGCCCCACAGATTCGCACGCTTGAGACGTTGTCATGAAATTAGGGAAGGGCATGCAGGTGCTCGGACTGAGTACAACGGGAGTGGAAGCAAACCAGTCACAATGTTCTGGAAGTCTTGAAAGTCGCTGTGGGCTCTTCTGCCTCGATTTTATCAGCAGGAAGCACGGTACCAGGCCACACGCAGATCACCAACTGTGGATGTCAGCCCACTTCCTCACCTCCTCAACGCAGATGTCAACGATTCTATCCTATCATTCAGGTCCCTTGACTGATGCTCGCAGCCATCGCATGCAAAGGTCCTGAGCTTTTGGACTTCCGCAGCTAATGCTTCGATTGCTGGTCACCCATCTTTCTCTTCACTACCTAAAATTCCACTTCCCTTGGGTTGCTTAGCTGGACTCCCTCTGGCCTTGAGTCTTTCAATCTTCGTCGTGAGAGCCAAGGTGCTCAGCGCATCATCAATGATTAACGATCAGACATATCGCCTTTGCTTGCTGCAGTTCCAGCCGCAAATCGCCTCTTGTCGCACTTGTCAACAGAAACGACATTTTGCCGATGCCATTCGGCACTAATTAATCTCAATTATAATTGATATCATCACAGAGCACTTTGTGCCATCGCAACCACTGTGATGGCGCTGTTTAAGCGACGTGTGGTAGACGCTGATAGCGCCAAATGGCATCGCTGCCGGCATTGTAAACATCGTGTCTTCCGCCCGCGGCTCTTCCTCCCCCATGATAGCATACGATGAAGCAGTGTGCTTCACTGGCAGCCAGACACCAGTAGGAAACACTCTTCTGGTGATGCCAACTGGAATGCCACTTGGCACTGGATTATACTGTCGCGGGCGCTTTGGTGCCACTGCAGCCACTTCTATGGCGTCAATTGGTGCCAAGATGATGTTGCACATGGCGACCCAAAACGGCGTCTTGCTCCAGTGATGGCAACTAATATCGTGAGCACTAATGGCAGCCTGCCGGCGAGATGGCCAGCCCACAAAAGACATACTATTACGTACGAAAACGCCTGCGCACATTTAGGCGAGCCTGGAGTTCTCTTCTAGGGCTATGCGCCATTCCCCTTGGCGCGGCCTCCTGGGCATTGATGACCGCCGCCCTCGCCCCGTCGCTCTCTACCCCGTCCGTCTGTGCTCGTCAAGAAGAGGCACCATCTAAATTTATGTCACTGGCCAGAAAACACAATTCGCTGTGGTGCAAACTGCGACGCCAATTTGAAAACAAGTGACGCCGATGGTCTCCAGGTAGCTGAGAAGGCATCAATTAGTCTGCTAATTCGACGATTGACGAATGTCTATCCAAGCACTCTTTCAGGACAAATTGCTCCGCCCAAGTACCATAAAGTACTATTGCCCCAACGTGCCGCAACGTTCGACGGGATCGAGGAGGTCGGGATGTGCCACGGGACCCCAACCCCGACTGCCGTCCAATTATGGGTAATAGACCTTCTAGGCGTTCGGGGTGCTAACCCTACGCAGGCAGAAAATGACAAGTTTGCAATACCAACTGAAAATGGCGCGTGACAAAATTGATGCCATCCAGCCTACCTTGCCCCACAGCAGTCAATGTGATAATTCCACTTTGTGTCGAAACACCATCAAGATTGGCATTCTTAGTGGACGTTCGGGGTCATATACCCACTGGGGATTCAGGTTGCCCCACCGCGGGGCCGTTGCCTCGTCCTATAGGACTGCTAGCCATCAGTGCGCCACAGCGATTTGCCGAAGCCGAACTGAGCTTGGACGTCCAAGCCCAGTCCACTGGCGTCGCAGTCGCGCACCTAGCCAGCATTCCGGAAAGGTTCCAATGCTTGTGCATGCCCAGAGGCTGGGCTGGCGCCCATGTTGGCCAACAGGGTGGGGTGCACAACGCCATGCACGTCTCCACTCCAAATAGCCTCCCACACATTCCCTTGGACCTGGTGCGTCGAACGGCAGCGCAGAAAGCTTTTCGGCAAAAGGCCGTATTCTGTTGGTGTTGCCAGTGTATGGCGGCCGTGCGTGGCAGTTCTCTGACCGGTCTTTGTTACTGCATCGTTCAGATGGTCGCCACGTGGCACACATCTGTCCTGGGGCATGCGTCACTCAAGGCGGGCGCATTGAGTTCTGACACCACATGACACCCGGAAATTTTACCTGAAAACAGGAGAAACACGCCAGAATGTCAACAAAGGATGCCACAAATTAAAAGGAAGATAATAGCGTCTGGTGTCACTTGCAGCAAACCATGGCAGACATAGACAAATAGATGTATGAGCCCGATATCCGTTTTGGGGCTGCCTTCTGAGTCTACACGCTGATGCCGTCGGACTTAGCCTGACGCGAGGACAGCCACCTGTGGAAACATCTTTTTGTGATCCACACTCATCACTGGAAAAAAGCACCAAATGACACGTGTTCAAACGTGTAAAAGTTTACGCGTTTGCGTTATTTTCGTGTTTTTCGCATGCAGAATTTCACTGAATTTCACTGATGAAATGCGTATATATGTGTTCGCAAAAAGTATGGCTTGGTTCTTTTTAGGCTAGTGAATTGCACAGTAATTGGTGCCATCGCAACTATTCTTACGCCGTCACAGCCCTTGCGATAGTCCCATTTAAGTGTCAACACAGCGTCGCAAAAATTGCCGTTTTGCCGTTTATTCGTGAACATTGTATTGACGTTTTTACGTGCAAATCGGCGTAAAAATGCGTAAATACAGGAGCACACGCCGGCCCTTGCACGTTGAGCCTACGCTGCCTGGTCAAACAGTGGCCAACTGTCGATTTCGCTCGCCATGGGGCGCAAGGGAGTGCTTGGGCCATCCACCAAGCACGTACGGACGACCTTCCGTACCGTACGTACGTACCGACCGTACGTCATGCGATGGCGCCATCGCCCTTGCCAAGGGTGAGGTGAACGCTGCGTTGCCAGTGCGGAGGGCTGATCATTGTGTGGGACTTCTCCATGTAACCTATTTGTCCCAACGAGCAGCAACAGACGTAACGGACGTAAACTTTCTAGAAATAATTTAAATTCCTTTAAATTCGTAGAATTAATTCTAAGAATAGCCTCTTTTGTGTGCTTATATTTCATGCATATAACCTAAAACGACCGTAAGGACCAAGCCTGCCTCAACCAACACCCCCCGTCCCCATTGAGAATCCGTTCGCTCCATTCATCACTCCAACCGGCATCCACCCCCCACCCCGTTGAAAACCGTGACACCGTAAAAACCGTAACGCCGGAAAATGACGTATCGATACCCAAACCCCCTCAACCACTGAACATTAAAAGATTCCTCAAGGCCCCCGCGGCCCGCGGCGCGTCGGCGACCCCAGAGGAGGCGGGGGCGGAGCGGTGGCGCTGACTTTGCGTTGACTCTGGCCAAGGAGCGTTGACTCTGGTCAACGTGCGGCGGCGCCCGGAGGCGGTCTCGTTCAGGTGCGGCAGAAAGGGGCGCCGTCGATCTCTGGGGCGACTGCCTTGGCTGTCATGTCAGTGACAGGCTGGTTCCAGATGGCGATCGGTTGGTAAAATGGGCAAAATGACGCTGGAGAACTTCTTGTTGAGACTGAGAGTGGGGTCAGGGGCTTGGGTTGGATTCACAGATGTCTGCGTGTGCTACGCGCTTCTTTGGGGGCTGCGGCGGATTGGTCAACTTCGGCCATTGCCTGCGTGACGTGGAGGGCGCGGTTCTCTCTCAGATGGCGGCCAGCGGTTGCCGCGCCGCCGTTGCGCGATGGCGAATGGGATCGCGATCAGTGCGAATCTTATTGCGGGCGCCGTGGGTTCGTCGATCTGTGGAGCCCTCTCGCCACCCGGGGCCAATTGCCTTGTCTGGAAGTCGCGGGGCATTGACAACAGGCGCGGATGTGCGGATCGATACAGTCGTGCATGTGGTCAATCCTCCCGGCTTGCATTACTCACATCGGTCAAGATGGTCAACGCAAGCCGCCCGTGGATCGCCGTTTCAGCGCGCCGCTTCGGCCCCCGACGGCCGCGAGGGGTCGTACGGAACCGCCAGAATCTTTCCAAGTGCGCATTTTGCGGATGGCTCTCGATGGCCGCCAAGTTGCCGTTAAGCCGTTCACCCATTGAACCGAGGACCATTGAACACTTCGGCAGTATCCAGGGCGCTCGGCAATCTCTGGGTTGGGACCCATGCCGCGGGGGCGCCCTCCCTCGGTCGTACACAGCCCCAGACCTTCGACGGATACAATTCCCACCACCTTCTGATCCCTCCCAAAATAACAACCAGGTTGGGATCGCCCTGTTGGGGCGGCCCAGTTGACCCGTTGGGACAGCCCCGTTGACCCGTTGGCCACAGCGTTGACCAGTTGACCAAACTTCCGACAGGCTCTGGGGCGCGGGCGGCAGCCGACAGGGTCCGTGGTTGGGGATCCGGGCGGACACCGGCGCCTGGAATTGGCGACACGGTGTGTGGTGGCAGGCGCACTGTCAGCCACACGCCAGATGCTGGGCAGATTCTGTCACTGGATCTTCCCCGTACTTGAACGCAGCACTCTGTACATCGGGACCGCCATCCGCGGTGTACTTTAGCAATGTACTTCGGGGACAACATTCGACCTGTACGTCGGGCCCGTCCGCACTCCCGCGTGCTTTGGCACTGTACCTCGGGAACTAAATCTGACCTGTGCCAGTGTGACCACGGGCTCGCGTTAGTGGGCCTGGCGTTGTGCGGGTGCCGCCGCACCGCCTCCCTGAACGGATGCAATGACGGCGCTTATCGAAATTGGGGATAATAACTAATAAGACCGGAGTTCTTTACTAAACACCCCTCTGGGAATAACGATTTGACTGGCAAGTCAACGGCCCCATTTGTGAGAATCAGTGATTTGGGTTTGCGCGTGTATCACTTTGGGCTTGCGCAAACGCATGTGGGGCTGCTGCAGCACGAAGTACTGTGTCACTATGCCATTTTCAGCTTCGGTCAAGTGCTGGCGACAGCTGTGCCCCTCAACGGGCCATTTTTAGCGACGATTGGCTGCTGGACATGCCCTATGCATTCGTCTGCAAAGAAATCAGTCACTGAATTCTGGCAGGGTGCTATTGTGCGCACACACGCTCCTAGGAGCACGTGTGTGCACATTACCAGGCCTGGTATCTGTATCTGAACTACTACAGTATATTAACAGCAAAACAACGTCTGGCCAGTACTTTATTGAAGCCGCCAGAGCACTAACTTCGCGTTTTGCCCCACGTTGCGCTAATCGTAACGCCCTCAAAAAGTGGGCCCGCCCGAGTACGGCATCAGCACAGCATCAACACTGTAGCGAGGCGTCTAGCGACATCACTGGTGGCGCACGCTGTAGGCAATTCGAATGCTTGTTTTTGGTTCTTAGCAACGTGCGATGCGGATCTCTTCAAATTAGGTCCTCTTCAAATCAGGACATGCTACTTGAAACAAGAAACCACCAGTCCAGGAGACACCATGTACCACTGCGACAAGGAATTCGCGCTCCCTGCAGGCAGCCAGCAAGGAGGCACAGATCCTTCCTAAAGCTCCTGAGTTCCTTTCGTTTTCACTTCCTAAACTCGCTTAGTTCGCCGAACCCTTCCTTTCTTAAGGTTGCCCCGAGCCAGGCGAGGTCACTTTCGTGAAAATTTCGTTCCCTGTAGCGGAAGGCTCTGGTTACGCTTTTTCGCGCCGTGATGCGTCACTTGTCCGCACACCTCGACCTCGCGTTGCGCCGTAACAGGAAATGAACACGGCTGAAGGCAGTGCCCTCCCTTCCCCCCTCCCCTCGCTGCGGCCTTCAACAATGAGGCGGTGTAAAATCAGACGTGACAGACGGCCCATTCACTTTGTTAGTTTACTCTTATTGCATTTAAGACATTTGCTATGAATGTGTCCAAAAATTTAAAGTTAGCGTATTTACTACACATATATTTAATTTTTGGCACAACAGCCCGCCACCCCAATCCCCCCCACCCCCACCTCCATCCCACCCTTCTTCCGTTCCTTCTGTGCTTCCTTATGGCAAGCATGTTTCACGTTCAACCTGCAGCCGAATAGCACTGCGATGGAGCGGTTCCGGAACAGAATTAATGTATGCATTTACCATAACTGATAGTAATCAATTGCTGATATTAATTGATAGCGGTACAGTTCTTACGTTTATTACATTCAATATAATTTTATGCATGGCATCTCTATACTGCAGATATCTAGATTTCATTGCTATATCGTATGAAGGGTGAATCAATTGATATCTAATTTGTGGATCGACCCGCAGGCTGCTGGTGGAATGGCGGTCAGGCGGCTATTGGCGATTTACTTGTGCCTACTCGCCACCGGCGTTTCCTGGGGTGTCAGTGGTGATAATGGAAGGCTGGGTGAGTAAATTCTACACTTTGCTGATTCATTTTTACTGTCGATTTATTCAGCATCCGTTTTGAGAGGCTGCACAAGCAAGCACCACAAAGTACCAAGCCTTGCACCCTTCCTTTTCCCAAAGGATGTGAGAGGTATGGTAAAAGTCCACGAAAGAAAAGGCGCAGCTATGGCCCAATACTTAGACGTATTGTAGTATTTGCCAGAACACTTGCGGTGCTTAGTACTCTGTAACTACCCAGTACCAGTTTGCGTAAGGCTATTTCATGAAAGGGGGAACTAAAGGGACAAACGCTGCCACGCGACTCATGAGCCATTCGATCAAAACGTGGCGCGCCCTCGCTACCGAATTGCTTGTTCACACTGCGCATGCTTTCTTCTTTGAATGCATTGATTGCTCTGAATGGTGCACTGCCTTATGATAATTCACACATGGTCAGATCTTTGCTACATGCAAGCATTGGATCACAGACGTGATGCACAATTGATTAAGTAGCGATGGGAATAAAACAACATGTTGGATACTTGGCATTCGTTGTGCACCGAACAAAGGATTCAAATCGTGCAATGGGAGCCGCGCTCCAGTTTTCGCTGTTGCCCCCAGCTCTGCGCTCCTGCGGGGGATCTGAGGCCAGAGACCAATGTATTAAATACAGCGGTAATATTCGTAAATAATCCTTTGTTATATATTCAATCAATATTTGATAACTCTATTCATTAACTTTATTAAATGATCATTTATTGATTTGGGGACACGCTCTCTTCCATCCAACCCACAGTCACCGCGCGCGATTTCTTCCTTGCATCGCAGATGGTACAAGCTCGCCGGAATCTACCTTCCGTCATATGCACTACCTTGGGTGAGTGTTCTTCCCCGTCTACACTTCTTGCGGTATCTGGCCATCTGATCAAAGCACTTTCTCGTTCATGTTTGTTCACACTTTAGCGATTTGCGATCCATGCTATTTTGTTGTTTCTACTTGCGCTTATTTGCTGAGAATGCATTCTGGATTTGCACAAGGCATGGTAGAAAAATTGACTTGAATTGTGATGCATTTGGATTTGCGCAATGCGTGGTAAAAGCTTTTGATTGACGAACTGTGGATGCTGGATATGTAACGTTCCAAATTCAATGAGCACTTGAGCTTGGGCCTCTTTTTGCTCAATGGCTCATTCGAGCGGATGCTCGGTCCACAAAAATGGTTGCAGCTGGCCCTCAACCCTAGAACCCACTCCCCTCTCTGTGTCCGTCGTGCCACATTTTCGTTTTCATCACGCGTATGCACTATGCCGCAATAAACAAGCAAGTGATCAAACGTTCCACCTATTCAATCAGCGAGCAATTGAATGTTGAACATTAATTTGATCATTCCAATAACGTGAACAAAAATTTTGAATGGTTTCTTTCTGCTGGGGAACTGTTTGGCTGCCCCTGCCCTCACGAAGCCGCCAGCTCCTCTCTTCCGTTGTCGTCTCACATTGTTGTTCAAGATTTGTGCATATCGTCCACCTCTTGGCATTATGCATATGTTTCGCACTTGTGTGGTACTAAGCAATTAATTGACACAAATGCTATTTGTATTTATTCGCCAAATAAATGGATTCTTACATTAATGAATCGTGTATTAGTGGTGAAAATATTTTGGTAATTGTACTAATGAATGATATGTGTGTGGTGCCCAGGATGGGCTTCGGTTGCCCCTGCGCCCACGAGGCCGACTGCCCCTGCCATCCCGACGACTCGTGGCTCAAGGCCGGCGTGTGTCCAAAGTGTCCTGTCTTCGGATGCTTGGAGTGTGACCCCCTGAAGTGTGACGAGTGCAAAATGTGTGAGCCGGGGGCCATCCTGTCGACCGACAGGAAGACGTGCTCCTGCGCGTCCTGTGAGGTCACAGGATGTGCGGAGTGTGACGCCGAGGAGTGTGATCGGTGCCTGGTTTGCGGTCAAGGGTACGAGCTGACCGTGGACAGGAAGTGTGACTGGAGCGAGTGCCTGGTGGAGCACTGCGAGAAGTGTGACCCACTGAACCGTTACAAGGTGCGTAACCGTTCTTGCGGGCGCCGCCGTTGCTGTAACGATGTATTCATTCGGATTCCCTGTGTAAGCGATTGCGGAATCTCCTTTCAGAGCAAATGTGGTGTTGTTATAGTAGTTAAGGAATGACTATGGCACGAATCAGCCGACAGCGGAGAGGAAGTGTGACCAGATACTTTTGTCCTTGCGGTTATGGAAAAGTGTTATCCGCTAAACAGTTCAAATGTGGTTCTTTGGGATCCATACACCAGAAGGTGGCATTCTTGCTCTGTTGCGCTGGCTGATGCCCTTGCAAAACAGCGTCCCACTGCTGTTTATGACGATAATAATAAAGAGTGCACCGCATTCCGCAATAGTTTACCCAGCGCATTAATTGGTTGGTTATCCAACTGTGTCAATAGCTGGGGCGATAGTCAGTAAATCAGATACCTACCAATTACACTCGATTTGTTACTGAAGTGCCCGTGCGGTATATACCCATATATACCCATACGTACGGTATATACCCATATATACGGTACATGGGGCGTTGCAACTTGTCCATGTTCCGGGCGGATCCCTTGTGTCTTTGTTTTTGCAGAGTTCGGACGTGCAACATTCTTCGATTTAATTTGTCGTTTATGACCCATTTATTCATTTACCATTCTCAGACTACATTGGTTCATTTTCCTGGCCTGTTTTCTCACACTTCTTTCTGTTCCCCGCCAGTGCGACACCTGCAACCCCTTTCTCGTCCTCTCAAGCGACCGCAAGTCCTGCGGCTGTCCGGAGTGCGCCATTGCAGGCTGCGAAAAGTGCGACCCCCAAAAGTGTGACGAGTGCCTGGTCTGCGCCGGCAACGAGGTGCCCAGCGCCGACAGGAGCGCCTGCGGCTGCGAGTGCTCGATCTCACACTGCGCCGTATGCGGCAAGGACTGCGACACTTGCGATAAGTGTGACTACGGTTACGAGGTCTTCGGGGACGGCGCGGGCTGCAAGTGTGACCGCTGCGAGGTGCCGCACTGCAAGGAGTGTGACCCGGAGGACTGCTTGTCGTGCTGGGCGTGCGATGCGGGGTACACCTTCCCTGCCCCTGTGCTCAGTCAGCGGGATTCCCAAGATTTCGCCGAATATCCCCCGGATCATCCCGGCAGTTCCTCGGATATTGCCGAAAACTCTCGGGTTCTCGCCGGATATTCCCGGAATTTCTTCGAAGATTCCCTGGATTCCTACGCGGTGGCCGGCTCCTGCGTCTGCGATGGCTGCGCCGCGCCACACTGCGCCGCCTGCGACCCCTCCAACTGCTCCAGGTGCGCGACCTGCGACGTTGGCTTCCGGATGGACAAAGCCGGCTCGTGCACGTGTGAGCGATGCGCCGTCGATCGATGCATGGCCTGCGACCCGCACGACTGCGCCACATGCACTGCCTGCGATCCTGGCTTCGATCTGGCTTCCGACGGATCGACATGCTCGTGCGGCGATTGCGCCATCCCCCACTGCAAGACCTGCGATGCCGACGACTGCGGAAGCTGCCTGGAATGCGAGGACGGCTACGCGGCAGAGTACGGCGCGGGCTGCGTCTGTTCGGCATGTCAAGTTGCGCACTGCCAGAAGTGCGATTCTGGCAATTGCGCTGAGTGTGCGATCTGTGAGGAGGGCTACTCGACCAGCTCGGACGGTCTGACCTGTGCATGCGATTCATGTCGATCGCCGAACTGCGATGCGTGTGCCGATGATTGCGACATATGCACGGCTTGCGCCGATGGGTACGTTCTGGAAGGATCCACATGCATCTGCGGGGCGTGCGGGGTGGCGGGGTGCGAGGAGTGTGACCCAGAGGACTGCGGGCGGTGCAAGAAGTGTGTGGAGGGGATGGAGCCCGACAGGGAGGGGGTGTGCAGGTGCGCTGCAGCTTCGATAGGGTGCTTGTGTACTGAAGGGGCTCCTTTTGATTCCAAAATATCTGCATCACATTTCAGTGTCCAGGTCCGCGGCGGCTTGTGCACTGAAGGGCTTTTCTGAATCCAAAATGTTTGCATCGCATGTGAGTGTCAATGTGGACGGAACTTGTGCACTGCAGAGCCATTTTGATTCCCATACATTGAGTGAATCAACGAAAATAGTTACAGGCGTGAAAATTCGATACATTGGTGACGTCATATGTCTCTGCCGAACTCAGATAATCAGACAGCGTCCATTTGGTAGCGGTCAACACTGACCCCACGATGATCTTCAGAAACCCCATCCCGCACAGCACCAAGGAGCACAAGCTGCATAGGTCATTCCCAGATATTGCCATCACAAATCAGTGTCCATGCAGGCGGGACATATGTACTGAAGGCCTTCTTTTTTTCCAAATATTACATCACGTTTCAGCGTCCAGGTGCCCCCCCATCCTTACAAAAGACACGCGAGCCTGTGTTCAGGCTTGGTTTTTACGTTTACGTTTACGTTTTTACTTTTACGTTTTTACGCGTAAAAACGTAAATTTGCAAAAGACCTATTTATACGGCTATTTTTACGTTTTTACGGCTCCCTTGGACGCCCAGACTACGTGATGAAAGTTGCGTACAATGCTCTGTCCTCCGCCATACCCAGCACCCGCAACACAGTGTCCACCTCGCCCTTGGCAAGGGCAATGATGGTGTTTGACAAAAACTCGTTTTATGCTCCTTCCAGGGCGTCTGCCTGCCACTCTCCGGACTCCGTAAGTCTGTATGTACTGTCCTTATGTACACAGGGCAGTTTTTACGTTGTATTTACGCATTTTTACGCATTTTTGCGCGTAAAAACGTAAAAAGTGTTTTTCCGCGTAAAAACTGTTTTTACGCATGAAAACGTAAATACGATCAGCTTTTACGGCGTAAAAACCAAGCCTGCCTGTGCTGAAGGGCTTGCAGGTTGGGGAGCTTGGTGCAGGCGTTATGTACTGATAGGGGCCTTGTGTGGTGGGCGTCCTTTGTGTACTATTTAGTACCCATTTAGTAACCTCAAGCTAGTATCCTGACAGTGCTACTGACAGGGCAGCTTGTGTACGACAGGTGATGCTTCTCGGCGAAATAAAACAGCACATATTGTACACAAATATACATATGTACTTGTGTGTACAATGTACACTGTATCTCGCAGTGGAAATCTGCAGTACAGTGTGCACTGTACAAAGTCTGGCAAGTACGCATTGCTATGCTAGAATGAGTGCAAGCGGATTCTGCCAAATTTATCAAAGTGAAGCGCAATGAGCAGAATGAAGTGAAACATTGTCAACTTGGCAGACTACAGCACAATGTACTGAATGAGCAGATTGAAGCGGAATGTACAAGCCGGCAAGGAATACACAATGCTCCACCATCATTTCTTCACTGCGCGGCGGTTTCAGCTGAGCGGATTTGGTACAAAAGAAACCCAGCGCACTGAGTCGAGCACGAAGGGAGGCGTTATGTACTGAATTGTGCTCAAAGTGAAGCGCGATGTACTGAGCTGTGCGCAAAGTAAAGCGTTGTGTACTGTATCATCAGGTGCGCAGGCTGCGGCGTCGATTATTGCGCCCAATGCAGCTCCACCCAATGCGGCGTGTGCGAGGAGTGCGCAGTCTACCATGAACTTGGATGGGGCGGAAAGAGCTGCGAATGCAACTGCAGGTGCGCACCACATTTAATGCTAAGTACCGAGCACTTGTTAGGTTTTTTTAAATAGCAAGCATTCGGCAACTTAGGTAAAACGTACTTTGAGTACTGATAACAGTTGCTTTCCGTCCTCCTTTTTGTCGCATGGGACCAAAGTGCGCAAGAATCATTACAAAGGTTGCAGAGACTTAGTGATAATTTCTGCAGAGCCTGCAACAGGTTAGTACCTGTAAATTAAATCTGTGTTTGTTTAAGGACGTACAAGAACATGTGTATGGATTGGAACCTGTTGTTGGGTTAATATGTAGAACACTTTTAATGGAAGTTTGGTAAATCTTGATATGACAATATACCTATGTGTTAATTCAAAAACTGCATCTTGCACACCCTGGGCCATAAGGGTGTTCTTCTGGCATGGTTCGTCTTTAACTTCACTTCATGTTTGATTAATGTATCTGTGAATGATGAAATGCTGCACAATGACTTGTAGTAATATTCCTTTCCTAATACTTCGTAAGCAGTAATATGGACGTTTAAATAAACAGCCTTTCGTGCAAAATGTCGGTAAGGTCCGAAAGGCTGCACTTATGCGCAACATCGCGATTATGTGTTTTTTTGGGCAAAACGGTTGTGCTCAAGATTGGCCGTCAGAAAACAGGGAAATTTGTGCGCAACATCGCTATTTCTGAGTGCACAAAAAGAGAAGAGGATGCATGTTCTGTTGTTTTCCGTGACCCCCTTACCGACATTTTGCACGAAAGTTAGTTAATATTGTGTGCGGTGTGGGTGGGCTATGGACTAGGTGGTTGCCACGAGCACCGGCCATAGCCAATACTATCATTTTGGCCTCCCTAGCGCTGACGCTTGAGTACTGCACACCTTAGGTCGATAGTGGGCTGCAAGGAAGGTGCGTGCGACGAGAACTGCAGATGCAACGAGTGCTACCCGCCGCTGCAGACCTCGAGCTGCGGCTACTGCCTTCTGGGCCAGTCCGAGCCAGGTGAGCGAACTGAATAAATATATTGGAACGTTGCAATGTACATATAATGTACATGTGTAGTTGACTATGTACTACTATAGTGAGTTACCTATGAACCAATGTAATATAAAATGCACTTGTGTAGTTAACTCGTAGCGGGCAATTGTTGTACTGTTGACCAATGCTTGCCACATTTGTGCTGTGATATGTTATGCTATGATATGCTGTGCTATGATGTGCTTTTTTGCCACCATGTTTTTGCCTTTTTTTATGTTGTACATACGGCAATACATGTCAGTAAATGTTACTACAGTACATGATAGTAGTACGTGTTTCCACAGTACTGCCAGCAGCACTGGGTACTCATGCTTGTCCACAATGGTTCTGGCAGGATGCGACTGGATGTGGGTGGACGCCAAAGACGACCTCTCCTGTGCGGACACCTGCGCAAGGCGCGGCGCCAACTTCCCGGCGGCTGTCAACGCGGCCCAAGAAGTCAACGGACCGGTCAACGCGTCGGTCAACGCCAGCGCCGTGTATCCGTGCTTCGCAGACATCAAGGGCCAAGAGGGCATACGACCTGGGCAGAATATCGAGGAACATACCTCCTCAAAAGCAATATGCAACACAGAATATAATTCCCAAGGTTTATCCGGCGTCTGGTCAGATTACAGATCCAAGAATTCTACATCCTTTTTCTGTGTTTGTCAGACTGAGAGCATGCCACTGCGTTGGGTCAGCAAGAAGGTGGGTCAGTCGACCAGTCAACGCGTGGGTCAGTTGACTGAATCCGAGGCCGACGGCTGCCGGGAGGTATGCGGCACCCAGGGGTTGTTTCCGATCGCCTTCCCGGGCAGTCACGCGCACAGCAGGGGGCGGAAGATGGAGTTTGCCGTCTGCAGGGTGAAGGACTCCGAGCACGGCACACGGGAAAGGTACAGCGCAAAGTACTACGAAGGGGGAGTGCACGCCGCAATGTACAGCGCGGGGTACAACGTGCAGAGCGAGGTGTGGGCGGGGCTGTGCATGACGCCCACCACGTTTTCGAAGCAGTATGATTGTTTGTGCGCCAACGATTGTCACGAGGCGGACTGCGGGGATGTGGACAGGTGGTCGCTGGGCATGGATAGGTCCCAGATTCATGGTTGACCAGAGTCTGGCTGGTCAACGCCGTGGACGCATGGGTGATCGGTGGTTGACTCTTCAACTCCGATGGATCGATCATGATGCGCGGGTGGCGGGAAGTTGCAGAGGGGGCACTGGTGCGAGGTGCCGATTGGGGATTAGCTGCAGATGGCCAGGGGAAGGTCTGAGCTGGGTTGCGAAGGTGCCGTGGCT
Source organism: Ostreobium quekettii (assembly GCA_905146915.1). Taxonomy (NCBI): domain Eukaryota; kingdom Viridiplantae; phylum Chlorophyta; class Ulvophyceae; order Bryopsidales; family Ostreobiaceae; genus Ostreobium; species Ostreobium quekettii. The sequence continues at coordinate 36,236 of CAJHUC010002986.1, read as the reverse complement.
CTGGGGGAGCGCAACCATTTACGTTCCATGGCGAGGGCTGCAGAGGGCCCGGAGTGGGTTGCTCTGGGCGTGCACGCTCCGATCCCTACTGCGCTGTTGGGGGGTGGAGGGGGGAGGGGGGTGTCTGATTGGCAAAGGTGCAGTCAGCATTGGAGTGGTGGTTGAATGCTTTGTGGTTGCCGGTTTGTGTGCCTGGGGCTTGGCGGGAATGGGAAGTTGGATGTGTCGGGGTGTGTGGGTAAGTTGGCAGCATGAAATGTGTTGGAGGTGTGTGGTAGCACCATGCCGGAACGTGCAGAGCAAGGGGGAGTGGATGGATTGTGGGGCTTCTGCCAACCAGGGTGGAGATTCAGCGATGGAGGTGGCATTGGTTTGTGAGCTTGAGGGTGCTGAATTCTTGTCCACATGCGAATGTTTCAGTACCGAAAGGAGGCGCCGGCTAACTTAGGTGACGGTGGCTCATGGATGCCCCAACTTGGGTGGAGATGCACGCGAGCAAATACTGGGCAAGCGGGATGTGCCAGATGACTAGACCTGTGGCATGTTTGCCCCAAACTGTGGCGGCTGTTGTGCGCAGATCTTGCCTGGATGAGTACTGGCGCCCAACGGATGGATACTGTTTGACAATGTACTGTGTTGTACATTAGCGTGTGCCTTATTGTGCTTCGCGGGCTGCAGCATTGGATGTGCGGTGCTGTGGATTGCGCAGTCCGGGGCCGTATGGGGTACCGTCCGAAGCAGCTGTCAGGGATTCTCTCAAGCTCTGTGCTCTGGGGCGGCTTAGGAGTAGCTCACTAGAAGTTCATTGTGATGTTCAAGATTAAGCTCACTGAAGGGGGCTACCTATGAGGCCATCTGGGTCTAGACGCTCGTAGAGAAAGTTTTTGAACCTGGCTGTCTGGTTCAATGGTGAATGGCTCTTGGGCATCTTGGGGATTGGAATTCAGGGAGAAGAATACTTAAAAGTTCACATACATGTTCACTTTTTGATTCACTGGCCAGTTCCAATTTGAGCTATACGATTCTTGGCACCTTCGTGGCTGTCAGGGACTTGGTTGGTGGTACGTTCCTCATCATCAAATTGGCGAATCTCATTTTAAGGCGAGTTGTATGTTAAAAATTCGCAAACAAGGAAATGACGGTGTTCACGAGAACGGGTGGGTCCGTTTGAATTCGAGACATTTTGAACAATCTTCCGTGCCGCCTTGCGCCTGAAGGCTGGATTTTCGTTCAGTGGCTATTTTTGCTTTGGCCTCGAAGACCGCTTTGCGAAAGAAAGCAGTACGATATTCAGTACTTCGCAGTACTGCAAAGTACCAGTTACTAGTACCGAATATCAATGTCGGTATCAACTATTAGTAATTGATTGCACACACGTGCACATTGCAAGGACGTTGCGTTTTCAAACCCGCTGGGTGGCCAGCGCCATGATTGCTCAAAGTTTTCTTCAATTGCCCCCATTCACTCTGCAGTACTTAAAGAAAGGGCGCTGCGAAAGCTCTCAACACGAATGGCGGGTTGCCGCAGCAGCATTGAAAGCATGTCAAGGTGATAATATGGAATCCTGCTGACGTCACCATTGACGTTTTTGGATGACATGTCATAGTGTACGGTTAGGCAAATGAACATTTGTATCGAATCGATGCAAATGGATCGATACTATCGATGCGCATTTGTACGATCGCACAGTGTACTCGATACACATCAAACATCGTTCACTGGACCTCATCCTAAATATGTACATCAACCACATCGCAAAATTCCAGTTCTTTCGTCACCACCACGATTTTGTCATCACCACAATTGTCAAACAAATTAAGCCGCTTCGTCGTTTCTTCGCAACACCACAATTTTCCGCCAGCCACCTCGCGATTTCCGCGGCTTCATTAACCTTCCTTTTTCTTGCGCCACATTCGCTGCCACATTTTGTCAAAGGTACATTGTCGCCCTCGAGTGAGGATAAAATCAATGAAGTAAAGCCTAGAACAAAAAATTTGAGCCTAGTGTTCCCCGCGAGAGGGCGTAACTTTCGCTCAGCCTCCCCAAGAGTGCTGTACTCAGTTGTCCAGAGGGAAGCGTGCGCGAAACGCAACTTAACGCAACAATACAGACGTCCTCAAAACTAGCAATTCTTTTCTTAGATTGACCACCCAAAGCGTACCTCGCTGAAGAGCTCAATTGCTCTGTTTTAGCCGCGGCCAACAGTCGATAATGCCTCAGCAATGCCTTGGCCGACTCCTGGTCAAACTTTAGTCAACACCTGGTCAACCTTCAGTCTACCATGGTGGCACTTTGGAAAGCTGATTTTAATGGTAACTGACCAGAGGATGTGGCCGCTTTCCTGGGTGCCCCTAGCCACCCCTGATTTTAAAAGCCAACCAGCCTTGATTTTTTTTTGCTGCCATGCTTGAGAGAATTTAATAGTGTGAATTTCCTTCACCAATCTGCAGAAACCGTACATACAATAGTCCAGCCCGTACATCGTAGACGTCTTGGATTCTTCTGCACACCTATCCGCAGACATCGGAGATGTCGTAGACCGGACCGTATCTATACCGCAGGTACCGCAAACACCCCAAGTTTCTCACACCTGTCCGCATCGTATTTGGACTGGATAATCGCAAATCTAAATTGCAGACCACCGAGGGTGGGGTTCAATCCTAGTCAAATTTAACTAATTAGGCAACAAGTAATTTAAAAGAATTTTGGAAGAACCTGACTCATCGACGATCGTGCGCAGCTTCTCTGCTGACGTCAGCGCCCCCCGGAATCCGCAGGCTGACGTATATTTCGACTCATCTGCGCCTCGCCGCAGTCTTCGGCAGGCTGACGGGGCCACATCAGCAGATGCCGTCGAATGACTGACAAGATTCTCGTGGGCTTCTTGGGATTAGGGTTGGCCCGTTGCCGTAATTCTTCCCAATAAACTTTTCAGTGACTCCACGAAAGTCCCAGGAATCTGCTGCAGAGCCGTCCTCGTGTCTGGGTCCCTGGCGAAAGAACAGCGACGGTTAAACGGGAACGGAATGAAGATAACCGTGAGCTCGAGGAAATGGCACTACAAAACGTATGTTTTGACTTTCGATTTCATTAATCGAATTCAATTAAATTGAATTGGATTCAATATTGTATCGTGCCAATTGACATTTGGATTGTTAATATATAAACTGATAACTGAATTGAATTGCATTCAGTATTGAATCGTCGGGTGAATTCCAAACCCTTTCAAGAGCATTGCCACCCTGTTAGGTGAATGTTGTTCCTGTCCACGACTCCAGCAAAGCAAGCACTGAGCACAGTGGGAGGGTTTTTGCAATATTCAAGTTACTTTATATTAAATTGCTCATTTCAAGTATATAACATTACCGTTATTAAAGTATTTGCTTCGAACAACAGCTTTTTCCCTGGAATGTGTCGGCCGTAGACTCTGCCGCACATTTGAGCGGGACGCTATGGAAAATATCGCTGTTAGATTTCAAAATGGTGACCAAGTTCTTCATCCAAAACTCGGGCAGTGATTGTGTCCCATTGCTGCTGGAGGTACGGCATCACGTTCCACACACATTCCACCCACATTGTATGATGCGCACCTCGCATTACGTAACACTGGAATCAAATGCGTGTTTCTCGCACAAACTGCTCGATGACTTGCGATGTTATATCGTGGACATGAACCTTTTGATGGGGCAATTTTTAAAGCGTTAGTCCTAATTGACGTGCAATGCAGAGGAAATGAACATTCACGATTATCATTCGCATAAGTTATGCAAAACTTCATTATTAGTAATTGATGATATGAGCAACTGTTGCATTTAAATCCATTTGCTTAGCTAGTTGGCCTATTTGGTTCGCTTGCTACCAGAAAGGATGCCCAAAGCAAACAGCGTGGATTTCGATTTGCCTGCAACAGTTGGGGAAATTTGTATTTTTCAAATAATTTGTATCATATATAATTTGTATAATATGTAAAAATAGGGGTGTTGAATGACTGATGAAATGCCAATCCCAGCGAGCTTTCACTACGGTAGGCGCATCAAGTCACCGTCTGCTAACCTCAGCGAGTGCATTCGGTGCATTAATCAATAAAATTAATATGCCAAAATGTGCGATCCATCAATATGCGGCAAAATAGAATCAATTAAAGTATTCGATTTGATTAGCATAGATCCCAGCAAGGGTCATTAGCCATGAGGCTGAGCATCGCGCCGAGCACCATCCCGTAGGTGGGCAGCATCCTAGCAGGATGGGCAGTCTGTAAACACACATTCACGAGAAATAAATTACCCACATTGAACCAAAATGGCAAGGCAAGTTTTTTTTTGTACCACTCGTTAAACTGCAGCAACAAAATCAACATCCAATGAATCTACATACACAACAAGTGGGCTTAACAATGTTCTAGTGATAAATCGGACAAATCGTTTGATGGTGCTAATGAAATACAAAAATGAGTCCGCGATCATGGGTGTGACTCTTTGACTGAATGAAACTGCAGTTCTTTTGTAGTGCAACGAGCGTTTGAGATTTCATTGGTAATGCAACAAATAAACAGCACTTTGCTGTTGAATGGATGGGGAATATACTTTCCGTAACCAACACCCGACTTAGATAGCCTTCTGCAAAATTGTCAATATGTTTGGGGCGTTAACGGTACTAAATTATTCATTTACTATTGTCACTGGAGTAATTTATTTAAATACTATAGACAAATCATAGTGAAATGTAAGGAATTGAGTGCTCATTTATTACTTGCTTCCAAGTTTTACGTAAGGGAACACACCAATAAATAGCTATTTATTGCACACCTATAGGTGTAATACTTCGACGAAAATGGCACGGGACCTGTGCCCAATTTTCCACGATGCGTTATCACGACAATCACCGCATCGCCGCTGTGTCGGTGGTGTATCATCATTACATCGTTGCATAGCGACATACGGTGCATACCGTATCTGAAGTACCTACGGTACATGTGGTGCATACTGTGCACTGCACCGTTGCGCCACTCCTCTCACCTGCCGTCAAAACGAGCCTCACCACATCGCTGCAACATCATTACACCGCATCATCACAGCGTCGTTGCGGCACATCGTTACAGAATCGTTACGCCATCGCCCTCCCCTGCTGTCCGTGACCAATGTAGGGCTCGTCGATGCTATTGGCTCCCACGGCAACTTCAGAGTTGCTGCCCAATTGGTCGACGCAATCCGCCGCTGCCAAAACAAATTCGTTGTACCGTTACCGCGTCGTTGCGCCATATCGTTACCGAATCGTTAAGCCATCCCCTCACCTGCTGCCCATGACGAAAATAGGACCCTTCGATGCTCTTAGCCCACACGATGATCAAGAGATTGGTGTCCAATTGGTCAGCGCAGTGCACCGCGGTCAAAAAGCAAGTCGCAGTAACATTACCGAGAAGAGAACCGCGTTTCTCTCTGATGCGATCCAAAATAAAAGATATTTGGTACAAGTGCGCGGTCGAGATAACACGGCTATTCTCTATTGACGTGACTTACACCGCCACCACGTTATTCAGCAATTCAGACAATTTGAGGGCTGGTCAGTTCTTTTGTGTTTCATGACATAATAGTCACTTCATCGTTCTTTCACGAATGAAAAAAAATGCGCAAATTGGAATGCAGAAAAATGGCCGATTTTAAGGTCAGTGGCGGCAGTGCTGGGAAGCCGACAGCATACGCAAGCTCAGCCAAATCGAACCGAAAGGGCAACTCGCCGTTTACAGGACAATGGGCGCGATGTTTAGTACATTCCGGCGATTCACAGGGCTTCCTGGTGCTGTTTAATACTTTGCCATAACGTGCCTGGCAGGGCGCTCGAGGATGCCATGAGGATGGCAAAGGCGCCCACACAGCCGTGACATCTCAGCGCCTGGTAGAACATTCTAAGACACATATCAAGCCTTCTACCAAAACAGGGTATAGCCAATGGCTACCGAAACCATTACAACGCAATCATTGAACACATCCATCCATGGGCCTCATCAGGGAATTTTACGCATCAAGGTAAGAAGGTAGCCATTAAGAAAAATCCATGTTTATATCCATTACCCTCATAAAAGTCTGAAATATGGCCAAAAACATATTACCGAATTCCGAGTTCTTATCTTGGCTGACAAAGCCCTCTAGTCGTGCCACTGTCAATTCCTCATTAATTTAAATTATTTCTATTATTGGACTCCCTGAAAAAACGAATCAATTAAGGGACGCGGTGGAATCCTAGAACAAAAATATTGGAGCCTAATGCTCTCCAGAAGAAAGCGCATGCTCCCGCCAAAAATGCTCGCTTTGCTGGCCAAACGGATAGCGCATGAAAATTCAAACCCAATTCAAATCAACAAACTAAATCCCTGCGAAACACTTAATCCCCGAACGCATTTGCCAATAATGTCCTGTTAAATCTGCTCACAAGGTTGCCGACATTATTTAATTCGGCAATTCCTCGGTCCTCTGGTGCACCGTAGATACCGCATCCATCCCGTAGACACCGCAGTAAAACTCCATCAAGGCTACGCTTTCAATATATTGATGTGACCGGCCGCGGGTGCTCGGATCCGGGAGATTTGAGCCATCGGAAACTTCTAGAGTCTGGAATCCAGGCCAATCCACAGGTATTGTAGATACCATATTCCAATTCACGAAGATATCGTAGACAAATCCTCAGTCTCCAAAGAGGCCGCTGAGGCATCAAAGGACCTCCCAAACCCCGTGGATGCCGAACATATCTCAAATTATCGCACCGAATTGCAGATTTCAAAGGACAGCGTTATTTCAACTCCTAATCTACAGGCCACCAAGGGCGGGTGCAAATACTAATTAATCAATAAGTTAAGATTCTACGGGTATTCATATTAAAGAATTTGAAAAATCCAAGTTCATGACGCTGATTATCATCTTCGCACCGGCTTCGCGTCATGCATTTCAGTTATCCTCAAACCGGCCGGTTTCCTCCAGAAATCAAATCCAAACATTCTGTCGTTGACCAAAGACAGTCCCGTAGCCTCCGGTGGACTGGTAGAAATCAATCAACAGATAGCGCCTCTGACCAAAGCCGTCCCGCAGACTGCCAGAGATCAGATGCGCTGATGCTGCCGTTGACAAAAAAGTCCCGTAGTCTCCGGTATACTGTCAGGGATCAGATCCAGGGGTTCCGGAGTTGACAGAAAAACAGTCCAGCAGTCTCCAATCGTCTGTCAGAGATCAGATCCACAAATTCTGTCGTCGACACAATGAGTCTCCCACAGATAGGCAGATATCTGATGCGCGGAATCTGCCGGTGGCTAAAACAGTCCCGTAGTCTCCAATTGACTAAAAAGGGCTCATCTCCTGAATCCGTGCCCCAACGCGTCCCAACTTCTCCAGGAAGCTGCTAAGAATCTGCAGCAGGGCTGCCCTTGTGGCGGGCGTCCTGAGGTACACCAATCGCAAATCTGAGAAAACTCGAAGCAAGATGCATCGTATTTGAAATGAAAATCTAACTTTAATGTCAATGTAAATATTCTTGCGTTTTTTTGCCAATACTCTTGCGGCGTAACCTTACGTTAACGTCTGGCTGTACACAGTACTGCAGGAGCAGCGCAGAAAAGGACTGCACCGTACTTTGGCCACCAACGTTGGAATTGCAAGAGTTTTAGATGCAGAAAACAGGGACATACTCAACCAGCCATTTAACCTGACTGTTTGACATCATAGTCAATATCGGCTGCGTAATGTTCTGCCCTACATATTTGATATTTGGCAAAAACAGTAAGGGAAAACTCTTTCCAAAGCTCGTAAAATGACAATTTTCCACAATATTTCACGCGCTGGTCAAAATTGATCAATAATATCAACAATATCGATATTCGAAACAGTTGTTTAAGTATCGCAACAATTCCTGAAATACTGTGCGCATTTCTAAACATGAATTGCAGGAGTTATTGTCGTCCGAGTCAGCGACGCATTATTGTATAAGTATGGAAAATTTTGTCAAAATTTTGGCGCCATGATTGCAAGTATGGCTTACAATCATCGCTGAGTACCGACCAATCCTTCGGCAGAGCGGGAATCGATTAACACAGACAGAAACTGCGGTACAAACGCAATTTTCATGCTTAGCTTTACTGCATCCGGCCCACCAAACGTGCCGAGCAAAGGTCAGGAATAATTCACATCGGCTAATTCGATGGTCGACACACCGGAAAAGCACTGCTGTAAATGGACATGGATTCCTCGATATTGACTTGAAGTGGCCAACAAAATTTGGACAATTTTAATTAGTTCATTGATGGTTTGCAAGTTGATTGATATCTATTACCCAAGCTTCAACGATCGCAAACTCAATATGTCGCATTATTGTGAGATGTTCTACAGTAGCTACTCAAATGTGCCTTAGGCAATATATATAAGCACACCAACCAATGCCTACATCGTTTCCACCTCGCTGATGACTCAGAATGCACATGGCATCACCTCCTAATAGACCACAGAAGCTACAGACTCTTTCATTGTCCCCGTTTTGCATTTCTGCGGCAGCAGCTGACCAGTGAGGTCCGCCATTTAACACATGGATGTTGAATTCGGCTTATCGTTCAGGATTGGGACGACTTTTCCTGGCCCGGTTTCTGAGGACTGCTCAACGGGCATATACCCATAGTTGAGATAGGATTTTGTTCATGCCGACGTGGCGATGAGCTGAATTGATTTCCTACTTACCACACGTCCATGGCAATGAGCGTGAGGACAACCCCAATTGTCACGCAGTAAAAGCATTGCCACAGCGGGGCGGCGTAATCCTGTAAAACGACAGTCGCGAGAAATTGAGCATGCGCACCATCAACTAATGCATGAAAACACCCCGACAAGGACACAAAACATGACATGAGTTATTGTAAGTAGAAAGAGCAGAATACGCAGCATATGTGAATTAGAATGCCGAATAGAATACCGTATTCAGAATGTACAAACGGAAAATTTTGGCCCATTACAATGCGCAGCATACACGAAGTAGAATGTCGGAGTAGAATGTCGGATAGAATGTATTCAGAATGTGGAAGCGGAAAAAATTGGCGCATTACACTCCTATTTCCAGAAGACTCAGAGGAGTCTTGAAATCGAAAACCGTGTTTGCGTCAGGTCATAAGAGACATGTATTGGCATATATTTCGTGACCAATTTGTCTTGCACTCCCACAAAGTATCTCCCACAATGAAGTAGAAGCTGCGAGCACAGATACCGTTTCGAAATGGAAAAGTAGCTCATTGTTAGCAACGCAAAAATGCAAAAATAATAGTACGGGAAATTTGAAACCAGAATGTACAAGCGAATGTCAGAATGAATATGTCATGCAAGGAAGAGAATGGGTTACATAATGTATCGAGAAGGTATGCGGTATTCATATGTATTTCCACAGTGCAACATGTGTCCACTGCACTGAAATTGTTGGGAGTGTGCAGCAGCATACGTATGTGATAATTACTAAGCATGTAGCAATACGTAGGTACTCGCGGAGCGTGTGACAGATATTTGCAAGCACGAGCACAGGAGATGGCGAAAACATGACTGAAACGAATTGTAGTCTCATGTCGGAACACATTCCGTGAGTTACGTAAAATATATATCGCAATTGACATTATCCATGCGAATGTAATTATAATAGTTTTTTTGGAACACACTCTGTGAATTACCGTAAGTACGTTTTGCAGTTCAAATTATCTCGATACATGTCAATGTGAGAGCTTCATGCTGGGTATGCGAATGAAATCCCGCACCTGCAAGTGCCTCGCCATGATATGCATCAAATCCTGCAAGGTCGGAAAGACAAGCGTATAAGCCGCAAAAACCATGAGCTTTTCATGATCGCTGTGAGTGTGTCATGCACAGTCTCAGAAGGTGCATGAGAATAAGGCGACTTCACAACCATTCTAATTACCGACGCATGGAAGACCAACTTAAGAAACGTTTTCAACATAAAATATATCGTTTGATGATGATTTACCAATATTGAGGGATAGAAAGACCTCCTCTTCTCAGGAAACTGGTACAACAAAGTACTGCAAACCACTAAGTCTTGTACACTTTAGCCAGAAAACAGTGTTGAATAACGCACTCAGAGAAAAAGTGGAACAAGCAATTGCTGCAAAACGATTTACGCATACAAGAATCTGTTTAGCACTGTCGTTTGGCTTCAATGAACCGCGTCGGATAATTTCCACCCTTCCATCAAAAGGGTACATTAAATTAATATAATGTTTGAATATAGAGTTTGCTGCGAGGCGCCGGTTGGGCGCTGTCACCACGCAAAGATTTTACATAAGACGGAATACGACACCTTGGCAGGAAACCTTGAACAGAACAGTATTATAGAGAACTAAGAAATACTTCACCAATTTTACCAGAGCAGTGTTTGAGTACAAAGTATGAATTGTTTGAGGAGCAACACTTGTGACCTGCCGTTTGCCCACCGAGGCAGAGATAATCAAAGCTACGGCCGCGGCGCAGCGGGCTCTAAATATCCACACGGCCTGCACAAAACGTACAGAAACAGATCTTCAGAAAAACGATGAACAAGAACGAGCAAGTTTTCATGGCGTGAATTTGGTACGTGTGAATATACGCATTCTCAAGCATGTGACTACAGCGTAATTGGAAACATGTGAATACATCTGCTGAATTAATACACAGATACGATTGCAATATGGTTCATTTTGCACCCAAGCAGGTTTATTGTGCATTAAGCACTGTGCGCACCTCCATGCGCCCTGCGTCGCCACGACATGTCATGACGACCGGGTGCCAACCGGCACACATGCGTTGCTGCAGACAAGGCGATGGGCACACGTGATACATTAACAGGCCACAGGCAGCGATTGCTGTGGGCCAGAATTAGACTCTGGCGGCAAGCGGCAATCGCACAGTGACTTAAACGGCTAAAAGAAAGCAGAATTTCCCGTTGCTTTGGCGTAGGGAATCGATGCAGAATGGCATTGGGGCATGTGACATTATTCCCTTTCTTGGCCCTCCCCATGGTGTATATTTTCGATATTTGTGGCGCTTTTGTTGCGCGCTTCTCCCCGCTAGGAAGGCTCTACATCATCTCTTACAGCAGGAAAAGCCTTTCCAAATTCATTTGCTTTGGGAGGCAGAGCCTTTTGAATGACATGTTTTCTTCGATTTGCCCCCCCGCCCCTCATCAGCTCGGGAAAGTGCCTTGCCCCGACCTGTGGCAATGTGCGTTCGTAGCTACTGCAATACACATATGCACCCGAGATCCTGATTAGGAAATCTCATATACTGGATATTGAAAAGCATATGGGGGCCCATATCTATCCCCATATCCTGAATATCAAATAAGATGCATCGTGTTCGACATCCTAATTGGGTCTTCCGATATTACGCAGTGTATTCGATATTACGATGTGCGCATATATGCAGAACATGGCCATGACATTGATAGTGTCCAGGGTGTGCAAATTTCCCCCACGTAGGGCAGTTTTGAACCTGCACTAGTCAGAAACAGCGCGATTTCCCTGCGCTGCCCACTGAGATCTTGGGCGCATTTTCCACGCGACGAGGAGCAGGAGCTCTACATGACGTAATGCACTTCCGAAGCAGAGAACTTAAGTGCAGCCTTGTTACTTGCGAGAAAAACACTTTCTATTTACGGCTATTTAGGCCTAAAATTGATTTTACCTTTTTGCACGCAAGCAGCCAGAAAATGGTTAAAAATAGGCAGCATGTTCATAAGGACAGTATGCGCATACTCAGTGGGTCCGGGGAGTGGCATCCAGTCACCCCCCAGTCGGGGGTGGGAAGAAAACGACCTTTTTTCCGCCTAAGACGTTTTTACCCTTGCCGAGGGCGACATGGGCGCTGTGCTGTGGGTGTTCGATAACGTCGAACTGGTCATTGTTTGTTGCATAATCATGCAAGCTGGGTGTGTTGACTAGCCGCAAAAACGCGTAAATGTGGCCACAAAAATTACCATTTATCTATTTACGCGCTTTTGTACTCAAAATTGCGAAGGCGGAAATGGTGCCGTAAATGTAAATAAAGGGCTTGTTTGAACGGAACAATGTGGTGTTCTGCATCGTGGTCAATCCTGCTCACCGCTTGCGGATGCAAAGCAACGAAAGGCAGCAACTGCAGAGAAGCAAGACGCGAGTTAGATGCGCATTCTTGATGGCAAACATCAAAGAGTTCAATGTACCGCACCGTTCGCCCCCAGTTGTGCTCATACAGTTGCTGGCGCGGTAAATAACTCATGCCCCTAAAATATGCATTTGATGCAAAGCAGCCTCTGGAAAAGTTGATTCATTCTTCAAACAGGATAGCGACCATCTCTTGAGGGCGGGCAGCACAACCAAGTACTATAAGTGCTAAGACTTGCACAGATTTTATTAAGAGAATATCTATGGTGTGGCAGCTCCCCAGGGATCTGGCGACATTGGGTGACGTAACTTAACGCATCAAGGCATGAGGTTACATCACTTATCTCTTATCCTTGCTTCTTATTTGTGGTCCAACGACATTTTATATACGATGCTTTGATCAAATTATCTAAATCCGAATTTTAATATCGAATGATAATTGACTGAAGTGAATCAAAATCAGATAATTCATCTGTTCAAGCAAGCAAATCAGCGACTTGCAAAACACGAAAACAGAAATTTAAAATCTACTTACCATGAATATAATGCATGAGGGCATCCCGAAAAGTCGTAGGTGCCGTTTCAAAGATGATTTCTGTCACAGCAATAGTCCCGCGCATTGCATCAGTTGTCATTACATTTTATTACGATGGTTTATTTAATTGTGATATCTCCAAATTCGCTGGAAAATTAAACCCATCTATTCAGTTGTCTCTCCAATTACATACATAATATATACAGTATTGAGGAGGCAAAGTCCGCGCGAATATTGGGTAGCGCGGCTGGGTGACAGCAATCTGATTGGCAATTCAAATCAATTCGACACATCAAAGAATGTGATATAACTAGCTTTCGTGCAAAATGTCGGTAAGGTCCGAAAGGGTGCGCTTGTGCGCAACATCGCGATTATATGATTCTTTGGGCAAAACGGTTGTGCTCAAGATTGTCCGTCAAAAAATGCCCTGTTTGTGCGTAAGCTCGTTGTTGTGGTGTGTTTCTTGTATTTTGCTTGTGCGCAAAATGCATGTTTTGTTGTTTTCCATGACCCCCTTACCGACATTTTGCACGAAAGTTAGTTATATGTTTCCTTCCTGCAATACTACAAAATTAAAACATATAATAACGTTTGATGTTTGAGATGTGAGTATTTATTTAGAATTGAAAGAAAATGTAGTAGGTTTTAGTACCTGCGCATTGAACTTTCAGGGCATATTGTTGGGGATAGCATAAAGGCAATTATAAGCAAAATCTTCATTGTTATATATCACCATCGCTAACCCTGCAGCAGGGAACTTCCTGCCGTGGATGATACATCACCAACAATGAAAAAGCAGTAATGGGAAAATAATATCAATAACAATACATAAAACAATGCAGTAATGCTACAACAATTGCCCAACGCATGTCGCAAATTTCATGAATGGGTGCAACACAACGCCATGTTAATAGCGTCCAGAAATGAAATATTGACGGAGAGCTGCAATGGATGATCCCGCGCACAGTTGGTGATTTTTTAATGTTACTGGATTTACAGTCATCTGCTTCCGCCTATGCCATGGCAGCCAAATATTATATGGATGTTTTCTCCACTCAATGCTTGCAAAATATTGATGGTCGAAATAATTTGCGATTTTAGATGCCAAAATTCAATCCATGCATAGCATACCTTACCTCTATAAATGCATTCAAAAAATGGTCACCGATGGCACCATCCGCCAACTCAATCGTGCCGCTGACAATAGATCATCAGTTTTCGGATGTTGCTGCTTTGTAGAAACCAAAAATATCTACCACTGAATGATAATTGCAATAAATAAAAAACTATCATATTTCATATCTCTGAACTGCAATTACAGTAATGTTTTGAATCTTGTTAAGCTCCTGCATAGTTAACATGGACGTTTCGTTAGGTGCCCGCCTGAGAATGTACCCACCAAATCACGGCCATCAATGACTTCATATACCCATTCAATAGAATCGCTCACGTCAGCGGATCCGATGCCACTATTCTTTTTGGAGTAGTTGGTGTAGGACACCACGCCAACTAGCAAATCATTCCTCGGATCTCCGTGAGTTAAATTCCCATCGAATATCAGAAAAGGTCCACCAGAGCTTCCTGAATTACATAAGAAACATAGACCATAAATCAATCCCAATCAACGCAAAGCTGTTAAAATATAAGCCATATGTCAGATGCGCTGAAATGACATGTCACGTGCCACATATGTGTACAAATATATGCCATGTATTTTTCCACTCTTAGAGATTATGATTTTACGTCCGAAATAATGTGAAATCATTCCCAGGGCCCTTGTTATCGATACATTCCATCGAGCATAATAATAGAACTTCCAGCATAACCTGGATCATCCAGCACCACCAGGCCTAAATCACCTTAGCACATCGTGAACAGATGCTCGCACAAACGTGCTCGTACGGGATGCTCTCGGCTTGACTGCATTTTGAAGTATAACGGTCCTGCCCCCTCCCCTGAGTCTCGGTTCTGTTGTCGACACCGTTACGACAATGCAACACAGAGAACTCTTTAAAGAAGTAGAGCAGTCGTCGCAGCAGATATTGCAGTGGGTTGATGAATAGCATCTTGGAAGCGGTGGTATGGAACGCCCAGCCACTTTCGAGCGAAATTTCGCTCATGAATCGATTTCTAATGACCAGCGGCGATTGGGGTCTTTCTTTGCTTGTTTTATTTCTTGGCTGCAATGTTGTAACTCCTTAGTGCCACAGGGCTGGAGCTCTTTTGAAGTCAACTGGACGATCGACTCGCCAACTTCTACATACTTTTGTGGTTTGTGCACAAATATGGGAGAGGTTGACAAGAATTTAATCCTTCAAGCATAGTAAATTGTGATGAAGAACGACGTAGTGAATAACAGTGCGAATGCGCACGTCTTGCGTTGCTTGGAACACGTCGTTCAACACTTTTCTGGGGGGAGTAGTGGTACAACTCTCTATGTATTTTGTATAGTTTGTACTGCAGTACGTGAGCACTCTGTATACTTTGTGCACGTTTTACACCATGTGTACCATTTATCAAGAATTCTGCCCAAAAACGACGACAATAAGCAATTTCTGGGACTATGTAGTTAAAATCCGCGCAATTTTCATTCCCTGTGCAGCGTTGTTTCCCAAGCCGTCCAACAAACCAACCCAGAATGTAACACTACTTGAAATTGCTGACGCTCTCTATAAATATGCCAAGAGGTAGCCACAATAATGAGATCGCAATTGCAATACGTATTGTGTGTACACCAATCGGCCTTGCGTTGCTCGACGTCCGCATCAAATGAGGTGCACTTGCACTCAAGTACATCACGTGATGAATGCGTCAATCGAATAACAGTCCACGAAGCAGTGGCGCCCCCTTGTTGCTGAACAACTCACCGCTCTGCAGGCAAGCATGGTAAGAATGCGCGCAAAACACGTGGTCCTCCAGATTTGCCAAACCCGGACATACACTGCTCCTCACGACGTTGAACGCAGCAGTTTCCAGGTTGCTTCCCAACATAAAGCCGAACACCTGGGATCCCAGGCGCGTGCTGCTGGGGATTCCTTCGTGCTTGCGGTCCACGAGGGTCGGCGACGAGGCGTTGAGCTTTCGGTTCAGCTTTAGTAATGCAAGGTCGTGGCCGTCTTCCACGTTTCCCGTCCACTGCGGGTGCACGAATGTCATCTCCGTCCGCACTTCCTGCAGCATGGTCAACAGGTGAACACAGCGATGATGGCAAAAGGTAATAAAGGAGACAATCCACGGGTTTTGAATTCCAATTGTTCCAACAATCACTCCCACCATATGCACATCCCACTGGTGGGCCATGGTGTGACGAAACCCACAATTGTTTGTGATCGACACGGCAGCGATATTGCAATGTCGTCGCCATGCATCAGAGGAGAGTCCTTACCTCTGACGTATGAGACAAATGCGCTTACCTGCCCTCCGTGCTCAGCGTGGGGACCTTCGACGCTGGTGGCCCCCACGATCACCATGGGGTTGGCGCCAGGGCCCTCGACGCAATGGGCCGCCGTCAAGATGAACTGGTCCTTGATCAGCATGCCCACGCAGCCCTTGGACGTTGGGCTGGGATTCTTGATAAGCGTGAGCCCTGGCAGGCGCCCCGGAGGCACGATGGACCACTCCTTCTGTTGCCACGAGCAAAATCCACGACGGCCACAACAGTGGGTGAATGAATGAATGAACATCATTAACGGCAACCTCAAAAACTGGACACACTGTTCGTGTTACGTGTATCTGCTGAACTCAAAAAGTCAGGCAGGCTCCCCTTTCTAGCGGCATACACTGACCTCACAACCTTTGAGAAAGAACCCACATCACACCAGTGGTGCTAAAAAGTTATTAGGCTTCAATAGCCATATCATGGTTGGGCAATTGATTACGAGTTTACTCCGAAATTGCAAAAAAAATTACTGAAAATATCCTGTTGCCATTGAACGGATTTCGAATAGCCACTCGCCTGTCGCCTGATGACCTCGTGAAGCCATTTAAGAGCGAAGGAGATATTTACGATGACGGCATAATGTCTGCCGTCGGAAGCTTCCCCCACATGCCTTATGATTCCAGAAATGACGTAGTCATCTGGCTCCACGCGCCCACAGCCAAACACACACTTTTTGGCTTTGCTCTTCTTATATACCGGCCCTCCAAGAAAACCTGCATTGGATCCATGCAATACTGTGTGAGCTAAATGAAATGCAACTTAGATGTAATTTATACGGAATGCAAAAAGTATTATGTAGTTCAGATATCCATCATATTGTGAGTTGAATAAACTGAAAATGAACACCAAGACGCCCTAACATATTGGAGAACATGTCGCAAGCAAGAACACATTGCAAATGAACGGTCGGCGATCCATCAGCATTATTTCATGCACTGAATAATGACTTCATTATAACACTGTATATCGAATTGTATCATATTCAATAAAAGTTGAACACGTTCATCAAAATCCAATTCTAGGCCCCAAGCGTGCACAAAACACAGGCTGGACAATGCTCTGGACCAGATACAGGCTTGGAGAACCCTTTTTTCAGTCTCGGTGGCCATCTTAACCACTTGATGCGACCGTGGCAGGAACCGCTACCACACCGATTCATGACGGAGCTGAAGAAACGCAGCGCCCACTGGTCACGAGGTGCGTAGCGCACGAGATAACCAACGGCACAAGGCCACATTATAGTTGATATCAAGCATGGATGCCCACCTCGCTGGCCCAGATTTTTCATTTTGTTCATTTAATGTTGCACTACTTTTTCATAATCGTTTTCATGTGCGCATTCGTGTCTTGTGTTGTCTTGTGTTGCCATCACGTTTCTTGTTTCGGCTTGCTTCAATGCGTCACAGAAGTTTTCAAAATACGAACAACCCCCTCATAGATGTGCTATTCCGTGTGCCGAAAATCTCTGGTGTTTGGTTAAGCGATGGCAGGCACGTTCATTCCCCCGCGCTTCACCACTGCATGCAACAAATTTGGTGCGGCGCCCCATCGCTCGCGAACGCCAGAAACCCACTTGCGCCCATGCTCGGTCCCGTCCAGAGCGCACACGCCAGCTTCTCTCCACCTTCCCACGTGCCCGGGCAGTCCTCCAAACGGCCGGCTCTCAGCTTCCAGTACTCTCCAGGCCGCCAGGCGTCGGGCACAAATATCTCGTCCCCATTAGCGATATTAACTAGGATATTTTCGCCGCTGGAAACTTTTCCGGCGCCCCAAATGTGTTCATCGTCGACGTCTTCGATGCTTCCGATGTTTCCAATACGATTTTTGAACGCCGGGCGGGGGACGTCTATGGGACGTGGCAATTTTATCAGAACGACGTCAGGCGCGTCGGCTGGATGTGTTGAACGCCTCGCCGCTTCGTCTCTCCTCACCAGCTGGTGGAAGTTGTCGTCATCTTGACTGAAATTCTGGTCACCATTTGCCGTTGATTACGTCAGCGTAATATCAGCAGCAATGCACACATTTACGTCACCTAAAATAGTGCATAATGGCGTGGTCTGCGAACAGTTTCATGCGCACTGTAAATCTGCCTTTATTGTGCATTTCAAAGCTTGAAATATATCAGACAAGTTGAATCAGCTTGTACGGAATCATCAGATGCATGCACACATATGCATACATGCATAAATGTCGAATCCGCGATCAAACGGATAAGTTAACATAAGCACAACTGTTTCTGGTCCAATTTCTGCAGTTATGGATGTCGCGCCTACACAAATGTACAAAGTACATGCAGTACGTTTATCATGTTGTTAAAACGTGTCTCAAGCATGCATCCGTAAAATTGCGATTTTCATGCTCAGCATTCCAGGCGACATTCAGTACACAGGACACCGACGGAACTTTTGAGAATTTGAATCAGTAATAAATATTATTTTCCTATTATTTACTTTCCCAAAATATACACAGCATCTACATCGTTGGGTCGATTGCTGCGTCATCGCTGGAAAGTTCTACGTCAGCACAGGAAGAAAGCCACCGCAGGTTTAGTGTTGCTTTCTGATAATGAATGAGGAGACACGCATTCTGGAATTCATAATGGTAAGCAAGAGACTCCAATAGGCATCGAAATTGATTGCTGAACTTGATAGGAATGTGTTTCCGATTATTTGTGGAGAAGCGCATGTGCGGGCTTGCCTTGATCATGAGCCTGCTTCAATGTTGTTCATGTGCCGTCAAGGGGACAGCATATAGTTGGAATGATGCACAAGTGGACCCGCAATTACACCACGTTAGCCGCAGCACGCTCATCTATCAGATTCTGGAGTGTGCACAAAAGATTGTGCCTTGTATACAGCTTCTGTCGCAATACTGTACCGCGCTGCAGAGTGACTCAGCAGCCGACTGCTCTTTCGTCTGGACTAATCGCAGTACTGTATTGTGCAATCTACTGCCAGTACATTGCCGCTCACCGCATGGTCTCTCGGCTGGAAGATATCCACAGACAGGAAATTCCCAGCGCCGTCGAGGCACGTTGAGATCGTCAGCGCAAAGCGCTGACTGATCACAACGGCGGAGCACTGGTGGTTTGCCTGCTCCCTGTGGACCGCTGACAGGCCCCGAGAAAAGTTTTTCTGGAGACAGTGCATCAAAAATGCATTTTTGGTCAGAGCTTGTTAACTACACCTCAGAAGAGTGTGCAAATTTCGACTTCCTCTGAATCAAATGCATTATTCACTACACCACTATGAATCAACAAGGAGGTTAGCAGGCCAGTGAGCAGGCAAACTGACAAGCAAACGCACAAAGAGACAGCACTAGTAGAAAACACCATGCTTGTGATGCCATTTTGACACAAATTGACGCCATCACAGCCACTTTTTATGCCATCGCAATCACTGTGATGGCATCATTTTGTGTCAAAATGGCATCGCAGTTGGCATCGCAAACATGCCGTTTTCTACCATTGCAGATTAAAACTCAATTAAAAGGGCATATGGGCAAATGTGTTGCGCGCTCAGCGCCCATATGACATAAAACAGAAAATGAAGAATACAACCAGGCGGCACAATATATGTACCAATCCACAAGTCGGGCCTCGGGCCCGACGTTCTGCAACTTTTCGTTTCTGTCCTATTCTGTGCAAAGCCACCGACTCGCCGGCCGGGCTGGGCTGCGCTGTTGCGCTGTTGATGTTTTCCATTCCCTGTTGATTCGCTTGTCACGTTCTTCGCCATGTCCTTTGCCACTGTCGCTGCGCCGAGGTCTGCACAGCACCGCCGCGTGAGTTTGCTCCCGCTATGCTGCACGAGGAGCCCTTGTCGTGGGCTGCAGCTTCGACCATTGGGTTTTGGGACGCGAGCCATCGCCGCTGTGGCCATAGGCCCTGGCCGTCGCAATGATGCGGCATCGCGTCAAAGACGCGCGTCGAGCGTAAGCGGGCGCCGAGCACGGCAGCTACGACAGCGATAGCCGCGCCCCTCCCGTCGGCCGCCCTTGAGTGTACCTCTAAAAGCTCCACGGAGATGCCCTCCATCCTACCGCTTTCAGCGATGGAATTCCCCACCATCGCCAGAACGCAGCGCAGGATTGTTGGTTTCGCCCCTTCCCCAAGGAATCCCTCTTTGGATGCGGCACTTGCTGCACCCTTCCCGATCGCGACATTCCCTCTTGACCCACAGCTGAACGACCCGTCCTTGTGCCGCCCTTGGGCCCCTTGGCCCTGGGCAGCAAGGCGTACGATACGGCAATCACATTCCGCGCAGAGTTCGCCACGCCGATGGCTACCCCTAAGCGCCATCGCGGGGATCTAGAGCCGTTTCGCGGGACAGTCACACGCGGAAGGCAACTTAAGCTTCGGCTTGACGTTCCAGATTATCGGAAGTTTGGAACAACGGTGCACGGCCTCGGATGCGCCCACATGATCGGAAGAAAGGAACAGGCGACGAGCACGGTCGGGTGCTGGGCGCCATGGGAACGGCTTCAGAATGCCGCGCCTCTAACCCCCGTTGCGATTTGGAAGTGGCGCCCGGTGCAGTGAGGCCACTTGTCGGACTGACACCGCACCATCGCCATCACATCCAGACACAATCACGACTTTCCGAGACCACCGCGACGACGCGGGATCGCGCAGGGAAAGCGCGCCTCGAGCGCAAGTGGTCGCCGCGAGCCGCAGCAGCCGCACCGATAGCCGCGCGCCTGCCGTCGGCCGCCCTCGGGCGCAGCCACGGGCCCACCTGGGAACGCATGCCCACAGCCCCCGACTCGGAGAGCCCCGCCACTCACGTAACCCCCATGTCACAGGCATACAATTAGTGGCTGCACCAAATCGGTGACTTTCTGCACTAAATTGGTGACTGCTTGCACCAACTCCCTCCAAAACTTACCTAACCTAAAACCTAAAACCTAAAACTAAACCTGCCCTAAACCTAAGCCTAACCCTAAAACTCACCCTAAAACTACACCTAACCCTAAAATTGAGGTTAGGACATAATGTTCACGTGATTTGGTGCAAGTAGTCACCGATTTGGTGCAGGCAGTAATATTATTTCCATGCAAATACGGTAAACTGATCGGGGCGGTGTGAATACATTAGGCCTAATATATTAGGCGAAATACTTGCTCCACTGGCATGCCTCCCACCCCTTAAGCTGACATCGACAACTCAGATTGCCGGCCCCTTTCCTGCGACTCTCGAGATTCAAATCAATCGAACTGAAATATAAGGCACGGTTTCGAAGCGTTGACTTGCTTTCCCGCCGGCCAACCTGCTGCCAGATTGTCATACGCATGTGCATATTCACGTACACTAGTATTCGCTGTACACAATATGCACCAAGAAGTAGCATACATTGGTATATACTCTGTGCGCTTTTTTCGCGTACACCACTATTGGCGTAAACGCCACGGGTGCGCATTCACGTACAGTAGAAGATGCACCAATTTTGCGACGCCAGCTGAAAAGCCATTGGGCGTCAGCCGACGCCACCGCAGGGATTGCGATGGCATCGAAGTAGCTATCATGTCACCAAATGGCGTCGAATGTCACCAAGCCTGCCATCGCCAAAATACTGTAGCATATTCAAAGAATTTTATTTTTACGCTTTTTGTTGCGCGTTTGTTTTTCGGAGCGTTATTTTCACTATTCTTACGTGGCTGCGCACAAATCTTATTGATAGATTGTTGTTTACTTGGTTGTTTTTCTCGCGAAAGAAAGCCAAACGCTACGTTGATATGCAAGCGGTTTAACACACAAGAGTGGTGTCTCCTCTACGTCCTATCTGTGCACATGACGTGTGGAATTCGGCTCAAACTTGTTGATTACTAATTACTCGACACATGTGCAATCGATCAGTCAACGAAGCACTCAGACCATAGTCGCCAGCTCACCTCCTTTTTAGTCCTGACTTCTCGAACGATCTTCACAGCTCCGCGAGATATGCCAACCTCAACGGCCGTAGAGAACATTACCGCGATCAGCATGATGCGCCACATGGCTTTAACTACGATTACCTACGATTCTGCAGGCACACGAACCGGATGAGACCGCTTGAGAAGGAACATTGAAAAAAAGCCACAGTTGCTCCGTGAGGCAATTGTGTACATGCGTTGTGCAGGTCTGCCATCGAAATCAAGAAATGGAGTGCTTTGAACATGCACGCCAACCAAAAATACACTTCGGCGTTGCTGATAATTTTTCTTGTCATCAGATGGTTTGCAAGTAATTATTAAATTAGTCCACAAATTGACACATATATTTTCCCAGTTTTCAACGCTGGAGTGACCAGCAATTTGTCCAGAAGTCTGGTGTGCGATTTTGGTACATGCATGACAATTCGCTCAAACTTTGCGCAACGTTTGAATGCCAATTGTTCTCAGGCACTTCGTTTTCCAAAACGACGGTGCTCTGCGTTCTGCCCAATTGCAGTATTCGTCATAATATGTTACAGTATATATTTCACATTTATCAATAAACAAACATTGAACACCGTGCACATGAAGTTTGTGCTTTCCATTTAAAATACATACTTAGGAAATCAGGGCGTTTGTGTGGTGGTTGAAAGTTGATATCCATTTGGATAAAATGTGGATGGAAGAATGTGCGACGCCGTTGCCGTCTCAGTCGGCCGCGCTGCCCCAAACCAGCCGCGTCCGTGCCACCCGCGCGATCCAACACCCCCAGAAGCACGCCCAGTTGAAACTCGAGCCCCTCCTGCCGCACCGCACAGTCGACCAAGGGCCAGTGCCTGCGTTGACCTTTCCAGCATCCCGACGGGCCCCGTCCTCTTGACCCCGCTTTCGAAATTAGAATTCTCGCAGGGCCGCGATGCCCAAACTGCTGACCATCGGGCCCCGAGAGGTCAACGTGAGCCAGGCAGCTGAGAGGCAGCTGGTTGCGTTTCCCTTCCAGGCGCCCCGCGCCTCCCATCCCACCCAGCCTACCCACCCCCACCATCGCCGCAAAAAGAGCCCCCCCTGCGCCAAATTCTGTCGCGATGCCTCGTTCGATGCCTCGATCGACGGCCGGATGGCTTCCGCATTCAGCGCCCCTTTTCCAGCGCCGTTCATTTTTCGCCTCCCGGGCCCCCGATCTCCATCTCAGATCGCCGTCCCATCCAACGGATCGACGGCATCGCACGAGCTTCCAACGCGCCGTCGGTCCCAAATTCGAAAATCCGAACGTGTGCACCGCCTGGCCCTGCGAGTCTGTGGGTTGCAAGGGCCCGCTTGGTTTCTTGAAGGCAATTTCAAGCAAAGCACCCTCCCCCCCTGCGAGGCTGCGGGATGGCAAGCACCGACGCCCGCCAGCAGATCTGCAAGCGGTCCTGCTGTCCTTTGCTGAAGGTACCCTCGAAAGACAAATTCGTCTTTAGAAGCTTGAAAGCGGGCTCCCCGCATCCCCAGGCGTTGACGGCAAGCGCCACTAAAACTTTCCAAGCGCCGCGCGCAGTCAAGCCTTTCCCTTGCCCAGCGCATCGCCATACCATCACCCATCGAGAGGAGCTAGCCTCAAGGGGCAGGAAAACAGCCCTTGGAGCCGACCACGCTGACAGCACCCCCGCAACCCAACCCCGAGGCATTCGAATGACCTGTTTCTCGTTCCTTTCAACACATCTCCCCCCTCCCCTCCCCTCCCCCTCCCCTCCCTCCCCTCCCCTCCCCTCCCTCCCCTCCCCCCCTCCCCTCCCTCCCCTCCCCCCTCCCCTCCCCTCCCCCCAAGGGCCATCCGCGAATCAACGCCGCCCGCTGGGACGACCGCGACAGCAAACGCCGCCGAAGCGCTCCGAGAGCCGACGTTCAGATCTCCGATCGACGAGCACCGTCGTGACTTTCAGGCCAACGCCCAACCCATCGACCACTCACCGTTGCCAAAACTCGGTCGGCATCCGCCCGACCAACCACCAAAACACAGAACGCCGTCGACGCTCACAGTGATGGAAGCGCGTGAGATTGTCGACTGACGCTTGCCGTCGATACTCCCAATCCACCCCGGCAGTCCCAACTGACAGCTTAAGGGGTGGCCAACCTCGATGGCCATCGGGCAATCCCACCCCAAGGCCAATCCCCCCATCGGTGTTCGGCATCGATAAGCGTCACGAAATTCCCCTCCGATCAGGTAGACAGCTCCCCGAAACGTTCCCAACCGACGCGATTGGGACAGCGAACCGACGCAACGGACGGCGCCCCCGGTGGCAACTTCTGGGGTCGCCAAACGGCTCCCTGGAAACCGCCGAGGCGGTCAAACTGCTAAGCGGTCAAAGCCACAGAAATTACCTTGGGGCGGTTCTCGGTGGGTTGGCTCCACCCTGACAGGCCGCAGGGGGGCCTGTGGTCCGAAGGGCACCGCCAGGAATGTCCAGGCAGCACAACGTTTTGTGTGGCGCCACACGTGCCGGCACGTGAGCGCGGGTCGGGCGGGACCCGCGTGAAGGGTGATGACATTGACATGTCGTGAATGGGCGATGACATCATCATCCGCATGTTGTTGGCGAGCTCAGGCTTGCAAGTTGACGCAGTACTGCGTCACTACTGGTAACACGGTACTGCGTCACCAATGGTGGAACGTTTGGGCAACCTGTTGCCTTTGCTTTAGGCAGTGGTCGCTTAACCTTGAAGAACCACAGTATTGTGCAGACACGCGCGGCAGGGAGTTGGGCGTGTTTTGGATGCGGCGAGGAGAGGGCGGCGATGCTAAAGGTCCTCGGCATTGCTGACATAGTTACTGTTGTAAAGGCAATGGGTGAGGGTGCCATGGATGGGTCAGATGTATATCTCATGGATGGGTCAGATACATATCACCGTATATGGTGTGGCGACACCTCATTTTACGAAACGCCCAGCCGTCTTCGGCTCCTGGGCTCTCTTGGGAAGCGTATCCTGCGTGGACCAGTCCGCGTGCGGCTGACCCTCGTTGGGTCAGCTGTTTGACGGCCGCTCTAGGCGGTCCCGTCCGCCCAGTGGCGGGTGACCTCGACAGAGTCGAAGATTCCAGTAACACAAAAGATTCTACAAGATCTGTTGCCGACACTTGACACTCTAACAATCCGAGCGGCACAACCATTATCGCAAATTCATGTTCATCAAAAGGCTGACCCAGCAACGGCTTCAACCACAAATATGGATGCTGACCAGTTGAATTTTGTTCTTTGGATACTGACTGATTGCACTTTTTCTTGTCATTGAAACTGTAATTGGGACAACATTTGCCGTATTTTAGACGCATTTTAACGCCCGAAACAAAATACATGACATACATGTGTTGTACTATATTGCTATTTTAAGCCGGGTCAGTATTTCCCAAACCTAGTTTTGGCGTCGATTCTTACCAAAATGGAGAAACAGCAGCAGCACTAGCGACAAGAATGCAACGCTGGTGTATTCTGGTCGTTGATTGGATGCACGCCCATTTGTCATGCACCATTCTCAGACAAATCCCATTCGATTCCGTGTCCAGATCGGGCGGAAGTGGTGCAAAGCGGCCTTGGAGACTTCAAGGGCGCTGCCAAGTTGCTGTGTGTTGAGGGGATCCGAAAACATCTAAGAAGAAAAACAGGACCACCACGTGCAATTCCGCTACATGGCATCATGTCAGTAAACGGTTTACTGTAAACCGTTCCGCTTCACCATTGCGTGTAGGATGTCGATGTACTATGTAGCACATCGGCAGCACATCGGATTCGATGACATGATTCGAAGCTTGGTGCACTGATACGACATTATTTGTGAATACGGTAAAATACATGTCTTCGAACACATGTTCGGGCGGGATGGAGGAGTTGACCCACGGGGCTGAGCGAAAGAGCCAACCCACGTCGTGTAGGCAGGGCCCGTGCGGCCCCGCAGCTCATCTATGACATCCAACATCTTTCTCGGACTCGACGTGCTGAGTTGTTCGGTGATGGGCTGCGGCTGGCTGTGGCCAGTGGCTATAGGAGATTTGTGCCAGCACTTCGCGGCTGGCGTTCTGGAGATCAAACTTTTCAATCCACGGCATTTGCCGCCTGGCTACGCCCCGCGGGCTTGTTATTTCCCAGCTGTTCTTTCTGCACCAAATTTCTGGCGCCCAACGCGCTGGCGGCGCAAATTGAGGGGGCTGACGGCCAATTGGACTGCTCCATGCCGACACTTGAAACGCCGAGCGGGTTGACAGGCTCCTGATGCCTCTGGGAATCCCAGACTGGGATGAGAACGAAACACCGAGAAGTTGGGCAGCCCCTTGGGAGTGCTTGAACCACAAAGGTGCATCGATCGCCTGCGACTGGTTCCGGCTGCGGCTGCCCAAAAAGAAGCGATTTTGGGCTGCCTTTCTCAGGAAATCTACCCAGGGGGAGGCCGGCGCCCCCCGCATGCGCCCAAGCCGTTGCCGTTGCTTTCCCACCTTGGGACCAACGGGAGGGCAACTCGGCGCCCGTGAATCTGGCCTGCTGACGTCAGACTGAGCGAATGGTTGCGAGGGAACGGTGGGCATCCATCTAGAGCATTTTAACGACTTTTCAGATCTAAAATGTCTCTATAGAGCATCTGCTTAATCAACCCTTCTTTGGACAAAGGCACATGCGGCGGGGTTGGGTGGAGTGGTACTTAAGTGGTTGGACTGCCCCAGAAGGTTAAAATAAATCTCTATAAAACAAGATCTTCCTCGGGAATTAGCCATCTGCAGGAAAGAATCTCTTGACAACATGACCACATGTTGCACTGCTGACGAAACTGGGACGTCAAGAAGCGACCAGCGCTGGTGTTTGCTGGAGCAGTGGGACACCCCATCAGAGGTGCCCAGTTCGATCCATGGTCAGACGTCCTTTGTTCCATTCGCACGAAAACAGCTGGTTTGGTGGAGCAGCGGGACATCCCACCAGAGGCACCGGGATAGATTCCCGGTTTAGTCATCATCTTTACCATCCGCAGTAAAGCAGGTGGTTGATGCACACTGAGTCCTGAAAAACAAAGTATTGGAAAGTCTGGTGTGTGAGGAAAAAGACGGCACGAGTGGTATATTCTGCCCACCCATCCATGTACAGCATTACGGGGCTTGCGTAACATTTCTTTGCGTCGACAAGTCTGCTTCTCACCAGCGCCAAGACCCTTGGTAATTTGCTCGTGGCGCCAGCGGACTGACCCGCTAGAACTGACCTGCTGCGCCAAACGCTGCGGCGTCTTTCGAAGCGCCCTCACGGTGGCGAGCGCTAAGTTGACGAAAATTGACGTAGCTTCGCCGTCGTTTTCCGTGCGCCTTTTCCTTTGTGTGGGTGCCCTCGAGGCTGTTGTGGGTGTTGCTCATAATGTAGACAGTAGACGCTGCCCACGGAAGCATTTCTCGCCGAAGGTACGGTCCAGCGCTTCCATGTCCTTTTCTGCCCTCACCCGGCGGTGCTGTTTCAACAAAATCCGCTTTTACAATGTAGAGTGTGTGTCAAGCTCCAAACTGACGGTGCTTTGAGTATTGGGCGCCACCGCCATGCCGATGCCCGCCGGCTGGTAAGACTTCTGTGCGCGATTGGCGCTAGTGATGCCTGCCTTTTGGCAAGGTCCTCAATGACCTGGCGAATCAAGGGTGGAGATCAGGCAAACTCGCAGATGATAGCGTGGCATATCTCGTGCTGTTTCGATCAATCCCAACTTCCATCATCTAAGAGGTGGAAGAGCAGCATTGCCTTCATTTTATGAAAGCAAGTCAAGAGGATGTGTGTTAACTGACCCCAATGCTGTGTTTCCAGAAGAGCAGATACTCTCTCTGAGCTTGAGTTCGAAGTGGCAAGGCGAAGACCCCTTCCGATCCGCGATTCAACAGATGTCCTCTTTGCAGAAGAAAATATTATCCGTGATTACAGAGTGGAGAGGTGCGATTGGACTGTCTATGTCTTGAAATTATGGCACCGGTGGGCTGGACAGATTTTTGACTGTTGAAGCCACACTGAGGCATGCTGGTTGGGGTGCCCTTGAGTGGTCGTTGTTGGCAAAGCTGTATTGTATATGTACCTTTGATCACCTTTTGGCTTTCAGACTCGCAGCGCTAAATCCCTCCAGACATGCCAGATTGGGTCAAATTTCATTGTTGACCATGCCAGAACCACAATTCTCCACACCCGTAGAATATATATATTTTTTTGTTTTTTTTTTAATTCCAAATGTATTACAGATGTGTGAAAACGAGGGAACTCCATATATATATATATATATATATATGTATATATCGGCGCGCCTTGTTGAACCTACACGCTCAGATACCGATTGTACGTTTGTGGTGGATCCCTGGTCACATTGACATAACTGAGCATGACCAGGCAGATACCATTGCTCGGAATGTAGCTAACGACCATGATCTGTTTGAGGTCCTCCCTGTTCCCCATTCCCACAGAACTATCAGGACCTCTATCAGACGCTATTATGCCTCCCGTTTGGAGGCATTGTGGGATATCTCTCCACATGGCCGTCAGCTATACCATGTTATGCCTCGGTTCTCTCGATCCTTGAGTTGGACCGAGGGTCTTTCCCGCAATGATGTATCTACAGTGGCTCAATTTCTGACCGGCCACTACCCCACAAACCAGTATTCACATCTGTTCCATATTATCAATGACTCACAGTGCACATGGTGTCACTCCCCCATAGATGACAGAGATCACAGACTATTCCATTGTCCCCGTTTTGCACTTCTGCGGCAGCAGCTGGCCAGTGAGATCCGTGACTTGACACGTGGACAACATGATTGGAGTTGGGCTTATCTTGCAGGCTCGGGACGCCCATTCTTGGCTCGGTTCCTGAGGGCTTTTCGAAGGACCACTACGCATTGATTGCTTGATCTTTCCCATTGAGAGAGGCTATTGTTTGTCGAGACTGGGAAAGTTCGACGCTGGAAGTCAGACAGGGCATGGGATATGGGACATTGTGGCACACTCCGGGAGACTTTGGGACAGCTTGGGACAACTTGGGACACCTTGGGACATTCTGGGATATTTGGGACATGACCTGATACATTCTCCTCCTGACTGAACATTCTGCCCTGCTGCTTGGGACTCCCCTGCAGGAACATTCTGGCCTCTACGAACAATGCTGGCATCTTGCTCTCTTTTTGTTTGGGATCCTACATCGGCTCCTGCTGGAAAAGGATCCAACTATACTTTGAGAGTTGCCGGTGAGTTCCCTTGTTTTCACACATCTGTAATACATTTGGAATTAATATATATATATATATATATATAATTAATTAATTAATATATATATATACCCTTTCAGAGTGTTGCCCCCAGAGCCTCAAAGAATTGGGACCGTTGTGTATTCCCAGAATCGACTGCTTTGCAGCAATTGCCTCAATCGACAGAAATCTCATCGAGGACAGTGGTCAAAGCTTGACAAAAAACTGACCTTTGGACGATTCAGAAGGGTGAAGCGGTTGCGGTGTAGGTAGAAATCAACTTTTCCATTGACCAGAGAACTGAGCAGTGTGCTTGCAAACAGGTGAAAGATATTGATGTTGAATGCACTTTACTGGCCATGAAAATTTTTCTTCTTGTGGCGTTGTAAACCAGAGTGTCTTCCCAGCATGTGCCACACATCCCAGATATGTGCAGCACAAGCAACTAATCTTGACCACGCCTACAGACTGTTTGTCGATGGTGGATCCCAAACTTTGGAGCTCTGTGCCATGGCTAATCAGAGCACCATGCAGCTAAGCTGGCAGCGAAAGACTGTGTGTCCGTTGGGATCAGGCAGACATCCATTACTCCAATGCAGGCATGCCACGCAGGCCACGTGCTTTCATGGTGGCGATGCAATCAGATCGCCACCGTGCTGTTCTTGATCGCGCTGCTTGCATGCGAGGAAGGGAGCTGTGCCACGGATGCCTCAGGTGTGCGTATAGTAGTTTTTCAGTATCTTTTGTGACCATTTCGCATCACAGATGTGTGGTTTGTCCATCAATACATATTGCTTGCTATTAATAGCAACATCAATATTGATGTTGTCGTTTGCTTTTGCTGTCCCATAACTCTGAGGAAGGAAGTTCCATCACATCATTAAGTCCGTTGGTCAGCTGTTGCCCTATGTACGCTACAACAGGAGCGCTCTTTTGTTCTTGCTCCGCCAGGTGGAGTGTGTGCAGGCTTTGAAATGTATGCCCCCTGGAATGCTAATCGATGCATGGAGAACACTCAAAGGCGCACTGAAGGCTGGCGAACATCTCAAGAAGCACGCATACATGCTTGATCTTCAGAAGTTCTACACAGTAGATGAGCTGAAAGTGCTTGTGGAAAGTCTGTGTGGAGGTCTTCGAGGTTCCATGACCTCTGTCGATGAGGATGCGAGCATGTCGATGGAGGATATTCCGGATGAATGTGTTGCCAAGGACAGGGGCTTCTTGAACACCTGCCTACGTTTTGTTCTGCTTGGCGAGCGGGCTTCAGGAGACTGTGCAGAATTTGCAGGTGAGTGGCTTGAGGTCAGAGGAAAACACTGCGAGCGCATGAAAGTGTGCAGGTCATTTCACATAATGAGATCTAATTGGAAGGAGCAGAGGCAATCGCGTCGGGGGGAGAGGGCAACGTTTACAAAGTGCAGTGGCGAGGCAAAGCGATGGCTGCAAAGTGGCTTGGTTTCAAGCACAAAATTTTGAAGACCAATGGACTGGCACATGTTTTCACTGAAGCAGCTCGCAGTGCTTCTATGAAGCACGCTAATGTTTCAAGTGTGCTTGCTGTGAGTCAGGCGGGCGACACTCTGGTGATGGAGTTGGAGACGGAAAATCTGATTGCCTAGTACCGCCGGCAAAAGAAGGCACCTTGGAAGTTGTACGTCAGTTTTGTGCACCAAGCAGCATCAGGCCCGATGCGCGTGCACAGTCACACAGAGGTCCTGGTCCATTGCGATGTCAAAGCCACAAATTTTCTTGTGTTTTCCAATGACCCAAACAAGGCCCCAACCGTCAAGCTCTGCAACTTTGGTACGCTCACCACCCAAGCAACCGACATGAAGACCACACTGAGGCAGCAGCCAAGGACAGCCCTGTACTGCGCCCCGCAGATCTACGACAGACAGCCCCACACCCATAAGAGCGACGCGCTCAGCTTTGGGTTGGTGCTGTGTGAAGTGGCGGCACAGCGTTCAGCGTACAAGCTCGGAGATGGCCTGGACGTGGCTGTGATGGGGATGAAGGAACAACTTGAGATGCCCTGCCGCCTTCCCGTTGATTGCGCAAAGGGACTCAAGCGGCTCATCGATCGGTGTCTTTTTCATGAACCGTATAGGCGGCCATCCATGCTGGCGGTTGAGGAAAGCTTGGCAGAGGTGTTGCAGGATTGGGACAGTGCTTGCTTGGAGTGCATTGCAAGGGGTTAGATTGTTGAATTGTTGAATCTGCGATTTTTCATCTTGTATTGCTTAGCAGCTTGCATTGGTGTATCATGACCGTAGTAGTGCACCGATTGGATTCCCATTAAGGCAGCACCATAGTCAAACTAAAGCCACCAACTGCTAGCTGGCAAGCCGGATCAGAGATCCAGCAGGCCTGAGGATGCAAATCCGGAATAATCTTCTTAACATCGATGGCTTCAAAATGGGAGAAACTCACAGTTGGCATCGGTCTACCCGCATGGGAGTAATTGTGGTCCTTGGACGCCCAAGGGACGTTTTTGCCATGCTTAACTTCAAGTCTAACTTAACGTCGATGCTGTACCACAATCCGTGTTTGGTGGCATTCAGTTGATGCTGTGAATCTCCTTATGGCGCGCCCGTCCTCTTCGTACCAAAGAAGGACGGAAGCCTTCGGATTTGTGTGGATTACCGTTGGCTAAACAAAAAGACGGTTCAAAACCAATATCCTCTCCCATTACCAGAAGAAATGTTCGACCGTCTGGGAGGCGCCAAGGTGTTCAGCAAAATTGACTTGAAATCTGGTTATTGGCAGATACCGGTCAGAGAAGGAGCCATTCACAAGACTGCGTTTAAGACTCGCTGGGGTTTGTATGAGTATTTGGTGATGCCATTTGGTGTTACCAATGCCCCAGCGCAATTTATGAACATGATGAATGATCTCCTGGGGGACTATTTGGACCGGTTCGTTCTCGTTTTCTTGGACGATATTTTAATATACTCTGCCAACATAGACCAGCACAAAGAACACCTAAGGAGAGTGTTGCAAAAGCTGCGAGAGCATCAGCTCTTTGCGAAGGCATCAAAGTGTGAATTCGTCAAGGGTTCCATTGAATTTCTGGGCCAACAGATTTGTGGCAAAGGAGTGACTCCGACAGAGGCGAAAGTGAAGGCTATCCGTGACTGGGCCACACCCCAGAACGTCCATGATATGCGATCGTTCTTGGGGTTCACGAATTATTACCAACGATTCATTGGGAATTATTCGGACATTGCAGCGCCATTAACCGATCTCACAAAGAAAGGTATGGCATGGCAGTGGGGGCCCCATCAGCGTCACGTGTTTAAAACCATGAAGGATGCCTACTGTCATGCGCCAATTTTGATTTTCCCCGATCCAAAGTAGGAAAATACCATCTCCACAGACGCCTCCGGTACGGGAGCAGGAGGTGCTTTGTTATAGGATCAGGGAGAGGGGTTGAGGCCAATCGCGTTTTTGAGTAGGAGACTGAAGCCGACAGAACAAAAGTACTTGGCTTATGAATGCGAGTTGGCGGCCATGGCGTATTGCTTGCAGAGCTGGCGTCATTATGTTGAGGGCTGTCCAGGCGGGGTGACCATTCTGACCGATCACAAAATGCTAAACCGCATTATGGACCAGCAAGTTCTGTCCCGGGTACAAAATCGGTGGATGAGACTTGGGTTGTTTCAGTCTATACACCCAGTCATCAAATACCATCCCGGGAAGGCCAACATTCTTGCCGACGCTCTAAGCAGGAGTCAAAGAATAAAAATGGAATCGGAGGATGAGACAGTGGCCCATGAACAGGACATGGGGACTCTGTTCACCTTGACGCAATTCAGTACTGAGATGGGTCCAGAAGAACGCCACAAGTGGGTCCAGGCATATGAGGCTGATCCACATCTGAAAACAATATTACAGTGGTTGAGGCAAGGGACTAATGATGGACAATATACCCTGACATCAGTCGGATTAATTGGGATTCAAAAACAAGGTCTACAAAAGATTGTGGTTCCTAAGTCGCTGCGCCAATATATTCTTAAGGAATGCCATGATGTACCGTCTGTGGGACACGTGGGCATGCGCAGGACTCTGTATCTAGTGGACAGGCAATTCCATTGGAATGGGCTGCGTTCTGATGTTACTTCCTATGTGAGATCATGTCCGACATGTCAAGAGATGAAGTCGGATAATCGGGCAAAAGCAGGTCTCTTGCAGCCTTTGGAAATTCCTACAAGGCGATGGGCTCAAGTGACCACTGATTTGGTTACAGATTTGCCAGAGTCAGGTGGCTACACTGCAATTGCAGTGTTTGTGGACAGATTCACAAAGATGGTCCACTTTGCCCCCTGTACTAAGGAAGTCACAGCCCAGGAATATGCCAAATTATTTGTAAACCATGTGTTCCAATTGCATGGCCTTCCAGAGGTGATTATATCTGAACGAGACCCTTGTTTTACTGGCAAGTTTTGGAGGAGTTTATTCGAGCTGCTGGGCACGGATCTTCAGTTCAGTACAGCGTTTCGTCCACAGACGGATGGCCAGTCAGAGCAAGCCATCCAAACGCTGGAAAACTTCTTGAGGCCATATGTAGAGAGGAATCCGACGGGGTGGAGTCAACAGTTGCCTTTGGCGGAATTTGCTGTCAACAACGTTGTAAATGTGGCCACGGGATATTTGCCATTCTTTTTGAACGCCAGGGACCATCCCTTAGTGCCTACAGCAGTTTTGCAAGGGAGAGGTACAACACGCATTAAAGTTGTACAAATTATGGTGGATCGCATGAAGACTGCCTTGGAGGAAGCACAAACCAACCTTGCCCACGTGCAAAGCCAAGCACAGTATCAGGCTAATAAGTCGCGCAGAGATGAGAGTTACAAGGTTGGTGATGAGGTTCTCTTGACAACACGCAATTTGCGTATCGACCAGCATTTGCCAACCAAGTTAAGATGGCGCTGGGTTGGTCCTTTCAGGGTTGTCAAGGTGGTTTCTCCGCTGGCGTACAAGTTGGGTCTTCCCCCGAGCTAGAAGATTCATCCAGTCTTTCATGTCTCCAATTTGAAGAGATATGCACGATCACCGGAGTTCATTCGGTTTGAGACGCCACCTCCACCGGAATTGGTCAATGGAGATGAGGAGTACGAAGTTGAGGCGATTCTGAGATATAAGGGTAGTGGAGCCCGGCGTCTCTATCAGGTGCTCTTTAAAAAAAGGATATCCAGTCACAGAGGCTAGCTGGGAGCCTGAGTCGCACTTGCAGAATGCTCCTCAGATCCTAGAGGATTACATGCGCCGGATTGCGGACCCTACGACAAGGAGTCAGTCGAAGGTCCATTCGCAACCACGGACCAGAGGGAGGAAGTGGAACAAGTGATGGTGTCACCGGGGAGTTACCGGGCTGGCCGCGTGATCTGCTGGGATGGGTATGGCTGGTGTTGGGATTCTGATTGCCGCGGTGGTAATTGCATTTGGCACGCCGATCCGGGGCCAGTTTCTACAGTTTGCAGCCGCGCCAGCAGACCGGTCGTATATAAGCCCATGTTGGTGCCGGAAGACCTTGTTCTCATTTCTTCTAGGAGATGTACAGTATGGGTCGGGATCTTTTCTTGGATTCACCTATTCTGTCGTGTCTAGAGACAGCCACTTTCTTATGGGGGGAGGTGATGTTATAACCTATTCTGGTTGAATATCTCCTAGTTAGGTCATGACATATAGCTGCCTTAGTTTGGTGGATAGGCCGGGTTTTGGGGATACAATCTAGCGGGTTAGATTGTTCCTATTTGATTTGGACTAATTGGTTTTGTTAAACTATAATTATAACTGAGGTTACGCTTCCACTGTAATGAATCTTTTCCCGGTTCACGTTCTCTGCGCACCCTCCCTCTCCGTATGCATATCCTGAGTGGCACCCTTCAAGGGGCACCCAACAGCCGTCATCCTTAGACCCCATTGCTGTCACTGCCCAACAGCCGTCATTGACCCCAGACCCCACAGTCGTTGCCTCTTAAGCAACGGACCTTGTTGCCTGCTCGCTGCAATGGCCATGGCCCACTACGCTCTGCTGCCAAAACTTGGGCTCAATCTCACTGGCCCCCAATTCTTGGAGTCCCTAATTTCTTTCAGAACCTCCATTTGAAGCACCCGGGCACCAAGAAATTACTGCCCAAGTGGCTTGGTCCACTTTGCATTCAAGTGCGTATCAATCCTGTTGCATTCCGCTTGGACCTCCCCACACCCCTCAGGCACTTACATCTAGTTTTCCATGTTTCCTTACTCTACCGCTACACCCAAGGGTGGTCTGTTCAGCCCCCTCCTTTACCCCCCATCCTCCTGGATGATGAGTTGGAGTATAAGGTTGAGGCCCTCCTCAAAAAGACGGTTGTGAAGCGCGGTCGGACCACACAACCCTATTACCTTGTCAAATGGAAGGGCTATGACATGGCCCACAATTCTTAGGAGCCCCTCCGCAACCTCACCCATTGTGAAGAGGCATTGCAACGTTTTGCTCTCCAAGCACAAAAGGATCCATCGTTGATTCGCCCTCCTAAAGAGGCTTTTTGTGCATGGCCATGACGCCTTCAAGCTTAGCCGATCTTGCCGCCCTTGTGCCGTTCCACGATTTTGGCCTCTTCTGAATTCTTCCTTTGTGTTGTCTTGTGCAGCCTACCTCTCCGGCTGGGTAATTCTACCACCAGCCCTATACCCCCATGGTTTTTGGAGGGCTGCTTATCAGGGTGCCCCTATTCACCCAATCGTTCTTTCTTGATTGGACTGGCCGATTCCTTGCCCTCCATTTGGGGCTTCTTGAAGGATTCCTCCCTCCCTATCTATTGCCCTCGTTGTGGTATTTGTAGTCTTTGGGCAGGCATTGATTGTAAAGGTGGCCACACTCGGGTGCCATCCAGTCCGTTAAGTCCGGTCTGTAAAACTGAGTGTGATATTCGTTCGCTAGTATCCGGTCCGCTATTTGCCGTACTGCCGTCCGCAAAATCCGGCTCTCATTTTTTCTTCA
>CAJHUC010002985.1:0-82755 GCA_905146915.1 Ostreobium quekettii | reverse complement strand
GCCCCCGCCGTCGCGAGGGGGCCTCCGATGCGCGTGGTGGTTAGCCGCTCGATGCTCCGCCTCCGCCGGGTCCGAATCGTCGGACTGCGCGTGCTGGGCACGGCGCTCGTGGCGGTATGCTCGGGAACAGGCGGACTCGCGGGCTCCGCCAGCCAGGTCGGCCGAGGTCGCGGGGTCGGGTCGCGGGCGCAGTTTGCTTGCGCGAGAAAGGATCATTACTACACCGCACTCACCACATAAGTACGGTGGTAAGCTCGTGGGCCACCGGTGCGGAAAGAACTCGTGTCATGGCACCCACACTGGTGCCTTAGTGTACTGTCATTGTACCCATACACTTCATATTCTAGTAATAAATGTCCTAACCGTTCATAATCTGATAATCACTCCCCCTTTGAGTATTTTCGTCCCGAAAATCAAATCATGAACCACCACTCGATCCACCCGTGTCTTCTATTGGTTGGTCCCTCTCAATCATCATTGGAATATCCTCGGGAGGTTTAATTTCTGTCTCCGGTACCCAAGTAGCGTCCTCAATCGGCCAGCCAAGCCACAAGATAAGAAACTCACGAGTCCTCCTATTTCCTACCCGAACATATCGCCACCGGAGCAACTTTTCAATTTCGTACTCGTCATCCGCCATCTCAATTTCCGGAACAGGAGCCTGCTCACATTGATCCCAATCACTGTCACGCCATGCCTTGAGTAGGCTCACATGAAACACGTCGTGGATACGCCAGTCATCAGGAAGCTGCAATCGGTAGGATTGGGTACCAATCCGTTCGATGATACGGAAGGGCCCCACAAAGCGTCTCCGCAGCTTTGCCGGTGTTCCACGCATCCGAAGGTTCGTAGTGGATAGCAGAACAAGCTGATCCACTGCGTAAGTCTCAGGGCGGTGACGACGATCATAATATTTCTTGTGTTGCTCGTTCGCCCGGTGGAGATTGTTCCGCGCCTTGGTAAAAGTTCGATGCAGGCGCTGAGCAAATCTAGTCACTGTCTCAACAGGAGAACTGTCAGTCCCTCTGATCAGCTCATTTGGAGTCACTGGGTGATATCCATAATTCAAAAAGAAAGGCGTGTACCCCGTGCTCCTATTTGGCTGGCTGTT
Source organism: Ostreobium quekettii (assembly GCA_905146915.1). Lineage (NCBI taxonomy): Eukaryota > Viridiplantae > Chlorophyta > Ulvophyceae > Bryopsidales > Ostreobiaceae > Ostreobium > Ostreobium quekettii. The sequence goes on along the minus strand of CAJHUC010002985.1, from coordinate 81,644 downwards.
CACACTAAATTCAACAATGGGTACCAATGAATCCCAATCACGAGGCTCTCCCAATTCATGCACAGTGCAACGCAGTGTTTGTTCAAAAATTGCGTTCATTCTTTCTACCAACCCTTGAGTCTGTGGGTGGTAGGCACTGCTGAACCTCAAGTCAGAACCAACCAATTTCCAAAGACTTCGCCAAAAAGCACTGGTAAATCTGCGATCACGATCAGAGGACAGTGCTTTGGGCAATCCATGAAGTTTTCCCACATGTTGCCAATACAAAAATGCAGTTTTAGATACTGAAATCTCTTCCTTGCAGGGTACAAAATGCACCATCTTTGTGGCCCTGTCGACCACTGTAAGCACAGCATCGTTACCACATTGAGTCGTTGGCAGCTTGGTAATGAAGTCCAAAGTCACCTCTGTCCACTTTTGCTCAGGTACTCTCAATGGCTGCAACTCGCCACGTGGACGTTGATATTCAGACTTCTCCAACTGACAAACTGGGCACGATAGGACATACTCTCTGATATCACCTGCCATTCCTCTCCAATACAAACCTCTCTTGGCAGTGTGCAATGTCCTCAGGTAACCTGGGTGTCCAGCATAGGGAACATCATGGAGTTCTTGGAGTAGCAACTTCTTGATCTCATGGTGGTCTGGTACCACAATTTTCCAATACTGGTCTTCGTCACTGAAGTCGCTACGATGGACAACTAACGAGTGGTGCTTCACCCTATACTTCTCCTGACCTCGGCTCACCTCTGGGTTAGTGAGCGGTGCTTCATCGATTTCCTGTAAAATCTCCGAGTATGGGCTTTCCTGTTCCAACAATTCCATCATCCTGTCTCGGAGTCGACACTCAATATCCAGAGTGGTCCTGGTGACCAAACATTGTGCCAACGGTGCAGGAGTTCCATTATTACTGCTCTCCACTGATGACAATACTGCAGATGAACTGATTTCCTTCCTCTCAACAAACAACTGATCCAATGCAGCTTGGATGTCTTGATCTGAGGGGTTCTCACCTAGCTGTAAGATCCTTGCCAGATTGCTGTCCTCCTCCTTTGCAGCGCTACTCAGCTTTTGATCATCCATCCACCTCTGTCGCGTAAGGGCGTCTGCTGGGTTCTTCCGGCCTGGAATATGCCTGATGTCAACATCATAACTCTGCAGAACGCCAACCCACTTCCAAATATGACGGTGGACACTGGGTTGATTGGGCAGATGTCGCAGGGAACTGTGGTCAGTTTGAATAATGAACCTGCGTCCCTGTAGGAAGTGACGCCACTGTCCCACTGCCCATACGATACCCAATAACTCCCTTTCATATGCCGAGTATCGGATCTCCACCGAGTTCAATTTCTTTGATGCATACGCAATCGGTTGGAGACCCTTTCCATGATCTTGCTGCAAGATTCCACCTACAGCAATTAAACTGGCATCCGTGGTCAATACGAATGTCTTCTCAAAATCCGGGAATATGAGGATTGGTGCCGTCGTCAAAGCCACCTTGAGTTGCGCAAAACTGCGTTCCTCATCCTCTCCCCAGTACCACGGTTTCTTTTCCTTGGTCAAGTCTGTCAGAGGGTATGCAATAGTCGAAAACCCTCTAACAAACCGCCTGTAAAAGTTGGCTAACCCCAAAAACGATCTAACATCCCGAACTCCTTGCGGTGTAGGCCATTCCACTATTGCTTTGATTTTCTCTTGAGATGGCTGCATTCCCTGGGTAGAGATAGTGAATCCCAGATACTCCACCCTGTCTTTGAGGAACTCACATTTATGCAACCTCCCAAACAACTTGGCCTCTCTCAATCGCTGTAAGGCAATTCGCAAGTGCTGCCAATGTTCTTCTATCGTTCTTGAGAAGATCAGTATATCGTCGAGATACACCAGAATGAAAGAATTCAGTTCGTTCTTGAATATTTTATTCATTAACCGTTGGAATGTTGCTGGTGCATTCGTCATTCCGAACGGCATTACCACAAACTCAAAATGTCCACGGTTGGTGCGAAATGCTGTCTTCTCAATTGCTCCTTCCTTCACTCCAATCTGGTAATACCCACTAGCTAAATCCAGTGCAGTAAATACTCGAGCATTCCCCAATCGATCCAATAGCTCGTCAATCCGAGGCAGCGGAAAACGGTCCTTTATTGTTTGTTTATTCAGTGCCCGGTAATCAATACAAAGACGCCAACGTCCGTCTTTTTTTGGCACGAACAAGATGGGCGCGCCGTAGGGACTCACCGAAGGTCGGATAAATCCCTGCTGCAACAAATCTCGTAATTGCTCCTCCAGCTCATCCTGCTCCTTCGGTCCAAGACGATATGGTGGACGATTCGACGGCTCTGCATCTTCCGAGACACGAATATCAAACTCCACTGCTCGTTTGGGTGGACGCCCGGCAGGCAGCTTTTCCGGAAATACATCCTCAAATTCATCAAGAATTGCTCGTAGCTGCTGTCGGTGCTCTGCACTGATCGTCTCCACAATCTGTTCCTTCCGCTGCTGAACTGTCACAAAATCCTTCTTGGGGCCTGCTGACTGCAATTTCTGCTTGTGGGCTTGTGTTGACCCACCATGCACTGCTCCTAGTGTAGGTGTAGTCCGATCTACTCCCCGAACCAACGCCAGGAAAACTGGTATCCCCTGTCTCGCCAGCTTGTTGATTTTCCTTCCTGTAATAAACTGTCTGCATCTGGACGCTTTGGATTGCGTCTTCAAGACTGGCTGACCTTGGACCCTGGTCACTGAATTAATTGTAGCCCTGGTCTTGGTCTTTCTCACCACTGGTTGCGTCTTTTCTGTACCAGTCTTGGGCTGATCACGGAAAAACTCACGTAATACCTTGACTTGGCCGGTAGTCTGACCTGGGTCAATCCATTGTCCAACCACGCTCGAGGTACCCACACTGTTAGGCAAAATCAGTCGTGGGACCGTCCAGTCAATAAGTGGATTGACTGTGCTGAGCCAGTTCACCCCTAAAATCACGTCGATGTCCTGCAAAATTGGGGTGACGGTCAAGTCCAGCTTCGCCACCGAGGACCCTACACAGACTGTGGCATGCGGTACTTTGCCTTGGGACAATATCTTTTTCCCATCGGCTAACTCAAGTAGACACTCGTCATGCACACAGTGAAGACCAACTCTGATTACTGCACTCGGGCTGATAAAACTTCTTGATGCACCACTGTCCACCAAAGCCCGCATATCCTTGCCGAAAATTCGACTGTTCACTATCAATAAAATCCCGTCGTCGATTGTCCTACTGTTGGTACAATCACGTGGGGCAGCGTCTTGCTGCACAGCAACCCACGTGTTTCTGTCCGGCACGTCTTTCACTGGGTCAATTTTCCCATGTTCACAACCCACTTTGCACAGGGTAGCAATGCTGCGCCAGTCCTGTACGACGGTGGGCGCGATCTGAGCTGGCACGGTTCCGCTACCATGGCTCACCTGTGCCGCCAATCGCTCGACCGCTCGCCGGCATTCCTCTAACCTCCTGCGTGCCGCCACCTGATGTCGACGTCGATTTTGTCTGTTTGATTGGTGGCGCCGCTTGGACGGATGTCCCCTGACTATTCGTCCTGTTTCCTCTGCGCATGAGGCGGCCTCAGCTATCCGCCTGGCCCTTTGTAGTCGTCGTCACTCTCGTCGTCTTTGCGTACGACTCTTGTTTTGATGAGATTCCTCTTTTTGTTTTGCATTAGATTTTTCTCCGCTTTTTGATCCGCTCATAGTCCTGCGAATCGGGAGTCGCCCAGCCCTCGTCACGTGGAGCCCGAGACGGGGCTCTACACGTTTCTCTGGGAGGGTGCTGGCTGGTCTCCAGATGTAGCATGCTGCGGCTGTCCATCCTGGAGATTTGGCCCCAATGCTACGGCCATTGCGACACCCTGTCTTCCTCTGCCTCTACCTCCACGGCCACGTCCTCTGCCTCGACTAGGTTGCTGGCCCGTATTCCGCTGATTCCTCCAGCGACAATCATCTGGGTGATGATTGGTGCCCTGGCAGTGAGGACACACTGGAACGAAGGTTCTGGTCATGCTCTGCTGTCCACCTTGTCCAATAATTCTTCGACCTCGTCCTCCACGTCCTCTACGTCCACTCTGTCGACCACCTGCACCTCTCTGCAGACCTCCTCTACCACGACCAGCCTGCTGTGGCTGCTGCGACCTAGTACCCTTATCAACACCATAGGATGCTGTCAACAGCTCCAGATGCTCAGCGAAACGGATCGCCACGTCCAAAGATTGTGGCTCCTTTTGAGCCACTGGCATCCTCAACTCTGGGCGAAGAGCACGAACAAATCGCTCGAGTATGTCAGTGGGATCGTATGTCTGAAGTCGCATGAGCAAATTCTGAAATCTGGAAGCAAAGGAGTGTACTGACTCACCATGTCCTTGGGTCAAGTTCCAGAGTTTGACCCTGGCATTCCTCTCATGGAGAGGGGACTGAAAACGGTTGGTGAGCAAGCCTTCCAGCTCCAGCAGAGTCACAGGTCTTCGTCCTCCTGTAGAACGCAGATAACTGTCCCACCAAATCCTAGCTGTCCCCTGCAGCAACGTCACCGTGTAGGCGACGCTCTGGGTCTCGCTGATTCCTATCAAATGGACATAATCTCTCACCATTGAGAACCAAGTGGTAACGTCCTCGTTCAGCTCTCCTTTGAAGGGGACTGGTTCCCTTGGCTTGACTTGAATCGATGGTCCAGTGGGATCCGCAGAAAATGGGTGGTAGCCTTGGCGTAGGGCAGGTCTTGGGAAAACTGGTGGAGTCGGGGGAATGAAAGGCTGCTGCGGTAGTTCTGGTCTCGATACCGGAATGGCAGGCGTCATAGACTTCGTGCAGTCCACAAATGGGGGTATTGCCATATCCATGCGATATTCTGCCTTCATTGGAGGCAGAATTGGCAACCCCAGTTCATCAATCGCGGGTGCTGCAATGTCGGATATGCGCACAGTGTTGTCAGCATCTATAGGCATGTCGTCAGGGAAGGCTGCAGCCTCAACGGCCTCAATGTAACTCTGTAGTTCCACCATGGCTGTTTGGCTCTCCTCCAACGACGCCTGTAGTCCCTCTATCCGCGCATCTTTGACCTGAGTGTCCGTTTTCAGTGTTTCCAGCTCAGATTTCAGCTGGTTAACTGTTGCGGACAGGTCACTCTGCTGTCTGTTCAGACGCTCCTCCATGGCTTGCGCCATTCCAGCTTGGTCCGTCTTGGTCGCCAATCCTTGAGCCACATTCATTGCAGTGGCTTCAAAGCGCGTCTGACTGACCGCCTGTCGCAGACTCGAAACTGATGCAGCTTGTTGGTGTTGATTCGCTCTCAACGCCTCCATGTTCTGCTCCAGAACTTGTCGATGAGTGCTGGCGGCGTTCACGACTGACTGCAAGTAGTCAATGATCGCTGGGTTGCCTCCCGGACCTGTTGGACATCCTGGGACTTGGCAATTGACAATTCTTGAACTTGTTTTTCCACTCCCTTAATGGCGGATTGCATGGTCGCCGCTGTCCTGGCCAATTCCCTTGATGGGGAACGCCTTTCCCGACTTGATTTCCTCTTGGTTGAGGTTTCCCTTGTCCGCCAAAGTCGAGAAACGCGAGAAAATGCGGTTCCGGGTGGTGTAGTCGCGCCCACTGTCGCCACCCTGCGAATTGCAGTACTGTACGGTGCTGCGACACTGCGTCCGGTGTCACTGGGTGCTGCGTCAGCGACAGCATGCGCCGCAGCGCCCCTCTCGGCATCACGTGACGGCGGAAATTTCGAGTCTTTTCCGCTGTAGTTCGCAGCTACACTTTCCGTGCCCAAATCAGCCTGATTTGGCCGATGCTGACTCAACCTCATGCGACCTGGTGCGGTGCTGCGGCCGCTCTGGGCCCCTCGCAACTCCGCCGCCTCCGTGCGGCGCGACGGCCCGGACACGCTCTCCCCGCTGTCCGTGTCCATGGCGTCGGCCAGTTGGGCCTCCTGCGACATGGTCCTCGGTCTCCAATCGCCGCGCACAACCAATCGCGACCTCGCCGCGCGTTGCCGCCGTTCGCCACCAAGATGCACACCCAAAATCGACCTTCCGCTGCAGTTTTCCACCGGCGCCGTTCACAATCGAGCCCAAACTCGCGGTCCTTTCCACTCAATGCAGTTCACTCGGCCCGGCGACGGTGCTGCACGTTCAATCCGGCTGCCGCTTCGCGCCTGCTGCCAATCCTGCCGAGATCTCTTAAGCTGGTTCCAACAACGGGCTCAATCGGGAACCCGAATGGTGTCCGAGCCTAACACTCAAACTGTTTGCACCCTTTTCTCAGCTTTAGTAATCTCTGCGCTGATTCGATTTCTGATTCAGTAAAATCTCAGCTGCCTTACCGGAATGGGTCTTAGAGCCTCGCCAGCTTCGGGCTGCATCGGGTTTGGATGTGGCTCTCGAATCCCGCCGTCGTTTGTTCAAGTCGCTATGGTAAGGTTCTGCCAGTTCAGCCCCTTCACGCGCTCAAAACCAGGCTCAAACCAATGCCGCCGCCTCGCCCTCCCCGCCGTCGCGAGGGGGCCTCCGATGCGCGTGGTGGTTAGCCGCTCGATGCTCCGCCTCCGCCGGGTCCGAATCGTCGGACTGCGCGTGCTGGGCACGGTGCTCGTGGCGGTATGCTCGGGAACAGGCGGACTCGCGGGCTCCGCCGGCCAGGTCGGCCGAGGTCGCGGGGTCGGGTCGCGGGCGCAGTTTGCTTGCGCGAGAAAGGATCATTACTACACCGCACTCACCACATAAGTACGGTGATAAGCTCGTGGGCCACCGGTGCGGAAAGAACTCGTGTCATGGCACCCACACCGGTGCCTTAGTGTACTGTCATTGTACCCATACACTTCATATTCTAGTAATAAATGTCCTGACCGTTCATAATCTCGACACTCCTATGGTCGTGACACTCAAGGAAGCACACAATCGAATTCCAAACGCCACTCGAGGCAATATGGCACACACCATGGAGCGAATTGGGTACAATGTAGAAGATTCTCTTGATATGGCTAACCCCACGGCGGGATTCTCTGTGAACATGGCTGATGCTCGTGCTGCAAATGGTATAGTGGGTGTTGATTCAACTACAACAAGTGGGTTTTGACCGCAATTGCCCCCACAATACTACAGTACTGGGCCAAGAATGCATCCCCTCGGTATTATGCCTATTGTGCACAATACTTTACCGTTTGTGCATAATAATGGAGGCAATGGACCTGATCCATATGCAAGTATATTATATATAATATGCAGGGAAGTTTGAGATGTGGCTGGGATGATAGCTATCGATAGCGCCCAGGCTAGCAGGCAGGTGGCAGGTTTCAAAGGTCTAGAGGAAGGACTACATATGTTGTAGTTACTCAACAGAGAGGATAAGAACGTGGACACTCAGCAAGTCAATTCTAGTGGTCAGGTGAATATGGCAACCAGCAATGGCCAAGGACAGAGCTCCGGCCAAGGCGATGCATCAAGTTCCAACACATGTTGTGATTGTGGATCCAGGGATCACTACATTTCCCGCTGCCCAAGATTGGCTAGGCAGCATGTTATTTAAACGCCTAGAAAGTTGGAAGCAACCACCTTTTCAACCTAAGGTGCATGTGCATGGCATCGGGCAGCCAATATTGGAGAGTGGTAGTGTTGGTGAGGCCAAGGCAAGCAGAGGCTTCAAAGATGGTGCATGAATAGTTGGTGAGTGAGGAGAACTGTGCAGTAGTTGCTGATCTGAATTTTGATCTTGGTGCTTGTTGTAACCCCCAGACGGCGGAAGCGGGTGCACAAACAAGTTCTATTCCCACACATGATATTTGGGGTGGTGGTGATTCACAGGCATGCATAAAAAACCTGGAAAAACCATTAGTGTGTCCCTTGGCTAGTCCTAGATATACTGGGCTTGAGCTTACAACTACTTTGGGTAAACATTCAGTTTTTGCGTACTTGGATAGTGGCTCAACAGAGAATTACATTTCTAAGAAATTGGCACATCAACTCAGACTTGCATTGATAAGAGAGCCTGTGCAACTAGAAATGGTAGACAAGACAACACATTATACATTGGGAAGAATTGCAAATCTGTGAATGCATTGTGGTTCTGTCATGACTAGATTTTTAGCTCATGTTTTCTTGGTTTGAGTCATGATATTCTTTAAGGTCAACCATGGTTAGTAAAGGAAGAACCACACATCTAATTTAGGGATGAAATGGTAGAATTGCGGAGGGAAGATATATTTTATTATCTGTTAACTCATGTGAATTTAAGTATCCCTATGCCTAAGACTGCGCAGCAGCAAGTCTCAGACAGAATTGAAGAAATCGTTGAGGAACAACCTCCATGTGTAATGGTGATTATCCGACCTGAGGATGATACCAAGGTAGCAGTGGAGACTATTCCTAAAAACCATGAAGTTTCAGATGTGGATAAACTCAAGAGGTAGGAGTTGACAGAGGAACTAATAAAAGTTCTCGATGAATACCGAGATGTTTTCACCAAGGATCTGCCAGTAGGAGTACCTTCGGTATGTAAGGGTCATGAATTTCATAACATAAAATTCATATTGACCTTGAGGAAGGAGCTAAACCTGTGAATAGGCTTTTGTACAAGTTGAGTTCACTTGAGCTTAAGGAAGTGAAGCGTTAATTGGACTATTTGTTGAGCATGGGCTTTGCAAAGCCATCGGAAAGTCCTTGAGGTGCACCAATTTTATTTGCACCAAAGAAGGATGGAGGACTCTGCATGTGTCTGGACTACAGCTGGTTGAATAAATTAAGAAAGAAAAACAAGTATCTATTGCCATTGCCTGTTGTGTGAACAATGCCTTTGGTTCTTTATTCGAGCGGAGTGAGATGCGACGCAAAGGCGCGCGGACCAATTATCCGCGCCTTCGCGGAGCATCGAGCGCAGCGAGGCGATTTGGAGATTTTGGCCATTTTCGGTCCATATCGCTGCATTGGAAAAAGGGCTTTGGGGACGGTCTGGGTGCTTGTGGGGACGGTGGTTAAAGTACAGGGTGACTTGAGGGTTATGTAACCGTGCTGTGTGCCGCGGGGACAAGACGCTGGGAACCCTGTAACGATCATCCGTTTTGCTGTCACTGCCTGCCTGCGACCCGCGCGCAAGGCAACGCCGGACCCAATACACCCTTCCGACTGACGCACCGCAGCGGCCGTTCTGCCAAGGGGCCCACCACGTCCGCGCCGCGTCGAGATCAATCGAGCGACCGTGCCGATTACGCCTGGCCGACCGCCGGAGGGATCGACGATCCATCGCACAGGGCGCGCGCGGAAAAACCACGTGCCAAGTGGTTTCGGAGCTGGACACCACTGCGGGGAAGCGTCTGGAAGCGGGCGCCGGTAGAGTGGAGGCCCCAACGACGGGCCATCGCCATCCAAGGAGCTGTGGGGGCGCTGGGGGAGCGCCGCCATCAGGGGAGGTTCCAGAACATCGGACGGGTCGTGCTGTGCACCCGTGCCGGTGAGTCATCACGGCAGCGACCATCTGGCGTGATTGGCCGCCGATTTGGGATTTGATTGCTGTGTGACACGTGCCAACGCGCTGGGGAACTGTGTGGGAAGCTGTCTGTGCCGGTACAGCATTGATTGAAGCGATTGAGGGTGATACGTGCCGGAGCAGCAGTACAAGTGCCCGTGTTGGTGAATTTCGCAGTGACGCGCACCTGTGACGGGTGTGGGAGCATTGTGACGTGTCAACGCATCTTTGACGGGTGTGGGGAGTGTGCCAGCGCATCTGTGACCTGTGCTGGCAAGTGTGAGAGTGACCCTTGCCGGGGAACAAGTGACGGGACGAGTGCAAACGTGGCACCATGTCGCAGCATGGTGCGATGATGGGTACCGGTGCCGGGAATGCTGCGGGCAATGATGCGATGTCCACATCAGGGGACTCGGTCAATCAGAATGTTCCGCGGCAGCCGCCGGTGGAGGATATTGGTGGCAGTTTGGCACCACAGGACAATGTACTGCCGGGGGTCAGCACTTACGGCAGTGCATCAGTGGGTGAACCGGTGCCAAATTTGAGTGTGAATCCGGACACCAGATTAGTACCGGTAATGGTGATGGATCAGACAGCTAGTGTTGGGGGATACGAACCAGCTCAATCATTTGGATCGTATCAGCAGCTGCAAGAATCACACGGGGCTGGATCACTGGGAACTGCAGCCTCCGCATCGGCTGCAGCTGCAGCGACTGTGGTTACGCAGACTGCGATGAGTGCAGTACATCAGAGTGCCATCGCTGGACAACAAGCGCAGCATGCAACCCAGCAAAGTGCTGTAGCTGGGCAGCAAGCGCAGCAGGCGTACAACGTCAGTGCATCAGCGCTACAGCAAACGCATGCACTGCGTGATGAGACATCGCAAGCGTTGGGACAGGTTAAGACAGGCTTGGAGGCGCTGCATGAACGACAGGGAGCTGCGTTGAGCATCGCTCAGCATTCGGACACGAGGAGTTCAGAAGCTGTGAGATTGGTGGAGGAATTACGACGAGCAAGACTTGACGACCAGAAGTCGTTCACTGAGCGCATGGGACAGATGGAACGAGCGCTCAACAAGCAGATCGAGGTGGCTGAGTCTGCCATGAAGTCCATCAACTCACTACGCCAGGAGCTGGATACTTCACGTGCCGAATCAAGAACATTGCGACAACAGCTGAACGAATCGAACTGGAAATTGTCCAGTTTATCTGATCAGCAAACGCGGGCACATCAAGCTCAAGTTCAGAGTGCTGCGCAGTCTGCAGAACGAGAGAGGACCATGATGCAGCGAGCCGAAGAAATTGCTGCACGATTCAACCAAATGCAGCAAAGTCGCGTTGCTAGTACAGCTGTCAACGCATCATCACAGCCGATTCCACCAGCTGAAGCTTCAACATCTGCAGCCGTCGGTTCCAGTTTACCAAGACAACCGCCATCAGCACCGCCACTACCACAACAGTCTACAACTTCACAAGACCATCCACGAGTCAGACCATAGATATTTGCATCTGGATTTGACAATCCTCAAGGGCCACCAGCTGGACCATCGGGACCACAGTATCGTCAACATCAGGACAGTAACTGGCAGTTTGCACAACCAATGAGGCCTGTGGTACCACCAGCAGCACATTCCTCCTTGTTCAACGTCTCCATCAAGCCCCGAGAGCCACCACCCTTTTCTGGTGATAAGGGCCAAGACGTTGTGGCTTGGCTGCACCAAGTGGATGATTACTTGGAGTTTGAGCAGCCGGATGAGAGGCAGGCCGTGGCGTACATCATTCTACTACTCCACGGTAACGCCAGGATTTGGTGGGAGGCTGAGTACGTAGCAAGGGGACATCACCGTCCAGACAGCGTGCTGGAGTTGAAACTACTTTTGAGAACGGCTTTTGAATCTCCGGTACGTGAGCAGAGAGCGCGCAGTGAGCTACTCAACTTGCAGCAGCGGTCTGGTGAAAATGCGAGCACCTACATGGCTCGTACCCGTGCACTCTTACACAAGGTGCCGGGATATGACGAGAAGACCGCTCTGCAGCAGTGGCTGCTGGGGTTGCGGCAGCCATACCGATTGGACGCTGCTAAACAGTACCCCAAGACCATGGCGGAGGCAGAGCTGCTTGTCTCTCGGCTAGAGGACGCCATGGAGTTTGCCAAGGGGGGCCGAGATGACCAGGCCAAGCCCAGACAGACACAGAGGGGACAGCAGCAGCAGGGCCAGCGACCGCCGCAGCAGCCACCAGCCCAGAAGAATCAATCACAACAACATCAGCAGTATCGAGGACCTCAACCCGGAGGCAACGTGATTACGACCTACAGACCTCCACAGTATCCCCCTGGATTGTATCGCGGATCAGGGCGTGGCGGATCATCCCAGTCTGGCCCACACCGACCTCAGCAGGCTGCTAACCATCCAGCAGTCAGACCGAGCGGTGTGCCTGGAGGACGTGGCCGAGGCAGGGGACGCCATCAGAGGCCCAGAGTGGCCTATATACAGGCCAGAGATGATGGTACATTGGTGTTGGTGGACGAGGAACGTCCAGAGTCCACTCAGCAAGTGGACGGGGAAGAGACCGTGACTTTCCAAGGTCAGAGCTCGGAAAACTAGCATGCCCCCACTCTGGCATGCTAGGAGTTTCACGGGGGCAAAAGGTGCAAGGCAGCCAGGGGTTTTGTACCGCAAAAACAGTCAGTCCCGGAGAAAAGAGGCGCCAAAGAAGAAAGAGGCAGTGGAGAAGAAGGATGGAGCGTCGCCGGTACCGGCGCATACGGAAACTGCGGACTGGACTACAAAAATTGGCTTCACCGACAGATCATCAGACTGGTGGGCAGGTAGCTTCAAAATCCATTCCCCAACAGGAAAGGATACCCACGATGATGTCAACAGTGAAGGATATAGAGGAGGCAAGCGCAGTTGTATTTCCATGTGTGCATTGCCAGGGGAAACAGGGAGCCAAACCAGCGCCAATTGCTGCTGAGTTGGGGACTCAGGGTGCTGGATCACGAGATCACCTATTGCTCGTTGTGACAGTGGTGATTCATGGCACGTCAGTACGTGCATTGGTGGACAGTGGCGCCAGCCGTTCATTCGTGAGTGATGAGCTGAAGTTACGACCACCTCTTCATTTTGTGGGAGCCTACTCGTCCTTGGAGCTCGCCAACGGGGAGACCATAGTCTCGACGGGGATGGCGCCACAGGTCTTGGTAAGCATCGGAGATATTCAGTGCCGTGTCAATCTGACTGCGATACCGCTCATGGACGGGATCAGTGTGATTTTGGGGAAAGATTGGTTGGATACACTGAATCCCTTGATTGACTGGCGGTCCAATACTGTGTACCTGAGAATGGGTGATAAGCTACAGAAGGTGCAGGGCCATGATTCCAGTACAGCGCAGCCGAGTGGTATCAGGGACAAGGGACTATCCGGTCTCCGAGACAGTTTTTCAGTCTTGCAACAGAACAGTTCTACCGACCTTTCATTTGGACAATGGGGGGAGCTGTATTCCAGATTGTCATCACCACAGTTTTGGGAATACTGTGCGACCAGTTCAGAGTGGAAATCGACCAAGACAGGGTCCAAGGTAGTGACTACATCGCCAAAGGCAGTACGCTCGGCGGGGTCGCCATCGCACCCCCAGGGGGAGGTAGACGCTTCAAATTTTTTGCCTCAAGACACTCAAACCTCTGATTCCCATACTACTACCAGGAATGTCAAGGTTGCAGGACGTTGTGTGAGGCAGCCTAGGAGGGAGAAGATCGACTTCATGTCTTTTCGACAGGCAGCCAGGCTAGCCAAGAAAACGGACCAACCGATGTTTCTGGGGATGATCAGAGCCACAGGTTCCCAGATACCTGCGAAGAAGCCTAAGGCCAAGTCCAAGTCCAAGGCTGGAGGAGCACATGGAATGACAGAAGGTGAGAAGCGCCGGTTATCGAAAGAGACTGGCCCCGTCAAAGTGGATCTTCCGGTGACAGAGATAATGAAGACAAAGATAGCAGAGGCCGAGACAGCAGTGCAACAGCAGCTCAAGGCTACGTTGGAGGAGTTTCAGGATGTGTTTCCGGACAAGCTTCCCTATGGGCCACCACCGAAACGCCAGATAGATCATGAAATTGATACGGTGCCCGGGGAAGCCCCTCCGCATAAGAGCCCCTACAAGCTTAGTCCAGCTGAGATGGACGAGCTTAAGAGACAGATAGAGACGTTGCTGGAGCAGGGCTGGATACGGCCAAGTTCAAGCCCATATGGATCGCCTATACTTTTCATCCCTAAAAAGGATGGAAAGTGGCGCATGTGTATTGACTACAGGGCCTTGAACCGCATCACCGTGAAGAATCGCTACCCACTACCGAAGGTCGAGGAACTCATGGATAGACTACACGGGGCGTGGTACTTCACCAAGATCGATCTCTACTCAGGGTACCACCAGATCCGAGTATGAGAGTCTGATATCGAGAAGACCGCCTTTGTCAGCAGATATGGTTCTTTTGAGTACCTCGTTATGCCCTTCGGCCTGTGCAACGCCCCAGCCACTTTCCAGAGAATAATGAATACAATTCTACGAGATGGGCTGGACAAGTTTGTTTTAGTATTCCTCGACGACATTTTGGTGTACAGTCGGACTAGAGAGGAACATATACAGCATCTTCGCAGCATTCTGAGCCGCCTACGGTCAGAGAAGTTCTACGGGAGACTGGCAAAGTGTGACTTCTTTCGTACCGAGGTGGAGTATTTGGGATTTGATGTGGGGGCATACGGGATAAAGCCCTCACTATCAAAAATTCGTGCAATTGCTGAGTGGCCGACACCTGAATCAGTTCGTGATGTACGTTCGTTTGTAGGACTGGCAAATTTTTACAGAAAATTTATCCGGTGGTTTAGTGAGATAGCCAGTCCACTGACAGACCTCACAAAAAAAGATCGCAAGTTTGAATGGGGCCCAAAGGAGGATGAAGCCTTTGAAAGGCTGAAGACAGCATTAGTGTCTGCACCTGTTTTGCAGTTGCTTGATTTCGATCGTGAGTTTACAGTGACCACCGATGCCTCAGAGGTCTCTGTAGGAGGTATACTGCAGCAGAATTTTGGTCAGGGGTTGCAGCCAGTGGCGTATGAGAGTAGGAAGCTGAACCCGACAGAGTGCAGATACAGCGCGTACGAACGCGAAATGCTGGGGATCGTTTGGGCAGTTGGCAAGTGGAGGCACTACCTGGCTGGTCAGCATTTTGTGATTCAAACCGACCACGACTCCCTCAAGAACCTTCCAAACCAGCCCTCAGTGAATCGCCGGGTCTGGAAGTGGATACAGGTGCTGCAGGGCTACGATTGTGACATCGTACACATCGCAGGCAAGGTCAACCCTGCAGACTACCTGTCTAGGCGCAGTGTGAAGGAGCTACAAAGCATGGTGGATATCAGAGCGCATGAGGAGTCGATGGTTCAGCGATTGAGATTGGGCGATGAGGAGGTTACAGACGAGCACATCCAAGACAAGTTGGATCAGGTGTTCAAAGGAACAGAGACATCAAGAGCAGGAGCAAGTGAGTGTCATTCTGCGTTGTTTGTGACGAGATCAAGAATTTCATTGGATTCATCTATGCGGGAAAAGATCAAGGATACATATGAGATTGATTCTCGGTGGGCTGACATTGTTACTGAGTTGAAGTCAGACCCACAGAAAAATCTGGTCAAGAGAGGAGTTAAGGAATTCAGAATATCTCATGATTGCTTGGAGATACATGATCGTGAAGGACCAGAAGGAGCAAATAGATGGAGATTGGTTATTCCTAATATCCCTGAGGTTAAGCAGCAAATCATGGAGGAAGTGCATTCAGTGCCTTACTCAGGACATGTGGGATATCAGAAGACTTTGAAAAAGCTACAGCAGAACTTTTACTGGCCGGATCACACATTGGACATCAGGGAATTCGTGACCAGCTGTCCAGTGTGTCAATCAGAGAAAAGTGTGCATCGCCAACCAGCAGGACTTCTTCAGCCACTGCAGCTACCAGAACATAAGTGGGCAGATATCAGCTTGGATTTCATCATGGGACTGCCCAAGTCAGAATCTGGACGAGACGGGATCCTCACAGTCGTGGACCGGGCTACCAAGATGGTACATCTTATTCCGGTGTACCAGACCATCACAGCTGCAGAGACAGCCCAGGTTTACTGGAACTACGTGGGGAAACTACACGGGATTCCAAGGTCAGTTGTCAGTGACAGGGATCCAAGATTTGTCTCCAAGTTTTGGCAGGAATTCTGGAGGTTGCTAGGAAGCAAGTTGAGGATGTCAACAGCGCACCATCCGCAAACCGATGGACAGACAGAAGCTGTCAACCGGGTGGTGGAGATGACATTGCGTTGCACACTACACGCAAGTCAAGAGCCCCGACAGTGGGAGAAATATCTCTCAATGGCAGAATTCACCATCAACAACACTCCGTCAACAGCAACCGGGTACACACCATTCTACTTGAACTACGGCTACCACCCGTGTACCCCGGCAGAACTTATTCGAGACGTTGACACCACCTTCCATGAGGGAGTCAACATTTTTGTGTCTCGAATGCAGAAGATCTTCACCAAGGCTCATCAGTATCTGCGCAGAGCTCAAGACAGGCAAAAGAACTACGCAGATCAGAGCCGACGTGAGCAGGTGTTCCATACAGGCGATCAGGTGCTACTCAGTACGGAGAACTTACAGCTCAAGAACGCACCTGTACGCAAGCTAAAACGCAGGTTTATTGGACCTTTCTTCATTGCTCAAAGGATTGGACCTGTTGCATACGAGTTGGATCTACCATCTACGTGGAAGATTCATCCAGTATTCCACACGAGCTTGCTACGCCCCTTCAGGACATCACAGTGGACTACGCCTACTGAACCTGCAGTGGGAGAGCTGGAGCCAGAGGATGATGAGCCTTACGATGTGGAGAAGTTGTTGAGGTGGAGGTGGCGAGGACCAAGCAGTCAACGACAAAAGGAGTTCCTTGTGTTGTGGACAGGCTGGTCTCTTGACGATGCGACATGGATCCCGGCAGAAAACTTCACAAGCGCCAGAGAATTAGAGAAGATGCTCCGACGAGACAAGCCCACAGAGGACCAGAGGCAGCCGACAAACGGTTGATTGTTTTCGAGGTCGAAAACTACCCCCAGGGGGAGGTAGTTGTTGTGTGAACAATGCCTTTGGTTCTTTATTCGAGCGGAGTGAGATGCGACGCAAAGGCGCGCGGACCAATTATCCGCGCCTTCGCGGAGCATCGAGCGCAGCGAGGCGATTTGGAGATTTTGGCCATTTTCGGTCCATATCGCTGCATTGGAAAAAGGGCTTTGGGGACGGTCTGGGTGCTTGTGGGGACGGTGGTTAAAGTACAGGGTGACTTGAGGGTTATGTAACCGTGCTGTGTGCCGCGGGGACAAGACGCTGGGAACCCTGTAACGAACATCCGTTTTGCTGTCATTGCCTGCCTGCGACCCGCGCGCAAGGCAACGCCGGACCCAATCCACCCTTCCGACTGACGCACCGCAGCGGCCGTTCCGCCAAGGGGCCCACCACGTCCGCGCCGCGTCGAGATCAATCGAGCGACCGTGCCGATTACGCCTGGCCGACCGCCGGAGGGATCGACGATCCATCGCACGGGGCGCGCGCGGAAAAACCACGTGCCACCTGCCTTTGTAAAGGCTGCTATTTCCGACCGAATTTCGAAGTCGGAACATTTGTGATCATAAAGTGTCTCCATGCCATACTTGAACTGTTCCCATGACAGTTGAAAGTCTGGCTGCGAGAGCACTTCTGCATCAATTGTTATCCCCCATATGTGCCTTAACTGGGCTAGTAGGCCGTGCTTCACTGACTCTTCAAGAGTGTTCAGTGCTATCCATCCCCATTGCGTCCGGGGTGCCATAGTGGTTTTGAAATACATAATGATTTCTTGCAACCACTTGGTCAAGGCCTGTTTATCTTCATTCCACTTAGGGGGTTTCATGCCTTGACTGTTCATCTTAGGCATGTTCATGCTCACCTGAGCTTCCCTTCCGGGTTGGTAATATACCAGCGCATATGGTACCTCTTGCGCCGCTGCCAAATAGGCTTGTCCGGTGTAACCCGGTCCTAGGGGATTGTACCCCTCCGGAGGCGGGGGAGGCCCCATTTCCGCCCGATGTGGCTCAACAACCTCGCCTTCCTCTATTCCAAACAGGAATTCCTCAGTTGGAGGTTCCTGGGTCTGGAAATAGCTGGGCGGATAATCGTACACCCTCTCGTAACTGCCCGATCCCCCAAGATGGGACGGGTCCTCGTACACGGGTGTTGGGTGCTCCTCCGCATGGGGTCCCCTTCTGGGTTGATATACCCTCCCGGGCTGAACCGTCACTCCTGGCTGAGTGGCCATCCCTGGCTGTGCTGCCATCCCTGGCTGTGCTGCCATCCCTGGTTGATAATACTGAACTGGCGGGTACCTCGCAGATCCCGGCGCAAATGGAGACATCTCCTGCAGCCTTTGAATCTTCTGCTGCGTAGTTTGCACTGGGGGCTGTGTCACCCGCTGTCCAGCCTGCCCCATTGTATAAGGCCTCACCGGTTGTCTTGGCGCCAATTCAGGCTGAGCCACTGGACGAACCGGTGGAGAGGGACCTGCTTGCATCGATGGTCCCGGGGGCATTTGAGCTGGTCCCTCTTCGGGGACTTTGCGGCCAGTTCTTTGGATGGCCTGCCACTCCGTGGTTGCTTCTTGACCCTCTGGCATATATATACCCAGTGCTGACTGCTGAGCGTCAAAGAGGCCTCGCAGTTTCACTGGTATACGTTGGAGGGCGTCCCGTGGGACTTGTGCACGATAGGGGGCATGACCCCCACGGGGATGATAATACCCCTTAAAGTACACCCCTCCATGAGGGTCGTGGAATGCACCCAATGTATCCCAGAATCCCCTCCTGTCCTGGATGACAGGGGTATGTATTACTGGGGTTGGTCTGGGTGCCTCGTGCGGCTCCTTTGCCCGACCACGTTGTTCAGCCGCCATTTGTTGGGCACGGCGTTCCTGGTAGCCAGGTCCTGGTAATGCCGGTTTGTACTGCAATTCCTGCCGTCCCCTTGAGGCTTGCTTCGCCTCTTGCAGTTCCATATATGCTGCATAATCTTCATTCCCCATCAAGGAACGAAGCTGAGCAGCTTTCTCTGCATCCGCTTTTGCTCGCTGCAAAGCGGCTTCCTGCTTCTGCAGGACCTCATATGTCTCCCGTCTCTCCGGGGGAATGGGACTGGCAGGTTCACCTGCTGAACCGAGATACACAACATCGTCGTTACCCGCAGAATCAACGATGTCTGCACGGTTACATAATTTGGTGTTCTCAACAGGTTGCAGCAAGGGCAATTCGACAGGAATGTCACCTGTGGTTGGCCTTTGCAGGCCTTGGGATCTCCCCTTAGCCTTTTCAGGCTGATCTCTCGCCTTCATAGGCGGGTCTTTCTCCTTGCCGGGCGATTCCTTCGCCTTGGGAACGCTGGTCTCCACAACCGACGGCGATGCCTGTTCCGGTTGGGTAGGGACAAAGCGGGCAGGGTGGTTTACACCACTGTCACTGCCGCTACTGTCCTGCTGATCGGCCCAGCGTTTGGAGGTCCCCTCCTTCTTGGCAATGTGGGCAAAGGCCTTAGCCTGCTCGGCCGACTCCAGCTCATCGACCGGCGGCTTAACCTCTAGGCGCTGCGCCTTTTGGCTGCCTCCTGCGGAGAAAAACCGCTTGATCTCAGCCTTGCGCTGGCGTTTGTGAGCTCGTTTACGCTCATATTTTTCGGGATTCAATTGGCGATCCCGTTCACGCCGCATCGCTTTTAGCTCTCGTCGCTGGTTAGCCTTTCTGGCCTTTCGTTCGTCCAACTTCTTGGCATGAGCAAACTGATCTCGGTTACGAATGCGTCGTCTTTCTTTCTCCATTCTGTGCACTTGTGCTCGGGTGGACATGTCTCCCGGCATTGGAGATGCACAAGATGAGAACGACAACTCCGAGGTCTCCTCCCACCGTTCGTGGGGATCATTGGGGTCCGGTATCTCTGGACTCCCATCGCTCAAGTCCCATGGTTCTGGGATGTGCCTGAGCGCAAAGGCCATTTTTTCTGGCCAATTTGGGTCCTCTTTGGCAATTTGATCTGCCATTCCAGGACCATACCACCTTTGAATTCGTACCAGTCGGGCGGAGGTCAACCTTTCTCCAAACTGGTCGGCGGCCATTCGCCACCCCTCGTCAAGCTCATCGACGAGATCACTGTGGAACTTTGTCCACATTGCACGGCACGGTGGTTGCCGGCTATACGGATCTCGAGTGTCTGGAACAAATTCTAGCACTCTTGAGCTTTCACCAGGTCCCCATTCAGGCAGTGTAGGCCTCTTGGGGCTCCAGTTGTGGCCTCCCAGCCTTGGCGGACTTTTTCCGCATACTGCTTGAGCGCTTTCTGTGAGCGACTCATCTCCCGTCCCGTCCGATCCACTAGGTGTTCTCACATGCACCTGGGACTTGAGCCGTAGCTCCGGGATCTTGACCTTCCGGCCTTGTATTCTCTCAATTCGCCCTAAGTCTTTGGCCTCCCAGACTTGATATGGAGATTTCTCGCTTTCCATCGGCCGCTCACCTGGCGATGGACTCTTCCGCTTGGGGCGCTGCTTGCCAGCAACCTTCCAGTCTTCCTCTGGAATGGTTGGCATGGGCAGCTCCGACGGACTAGGGGCCCTCACAGCCGGCACCACCTATTGGGCGCTTCTCTCTTCTGCCTCCTGGGCCCGCTGCTTTTGCTTCAGGAGGCGGTCACTCAACGCCTTGACCTGCTCTTCGGTGGAGGTTTTGGCTTCTTGTGCCTCGCGGCTCTGCTGCTTCGCCTTCTTCATGGCCAGCTCTTTTTCTCGAGCTTCTTTCTTGGCCTTGTTGACGGCGATCTCCAGCGAGGCGATCCTCTCGGCGGTCTCTTCCTCCCGCTTCGCTCTCGCCTTTTGGGCCGCAGCATCCGCCACTTGCTCCAAGAGCTCCATGATACCAGGGGTCTGCAGCAGCGCCGCTATGGCTCCCTGATCTTGCTCTTGCTTCTTCTCCGCCGCCGGTGGGGCACTCGCTTCCCCCATTGGTTCATCTTCCTCTACGGGTGGCGGAGTGGCTGTGGAGGGTCCAGCCGTGTCCTCCCGGACTTTTTCACCTCCTTGCCCATCCCGGGCTTTAACCTCACCAACCGAAGTCGGTGTCCCCTCCCGGGGTGTGTCAACCTCTCCCGACGTGTCGGGGGTGCCCTTGCGGGCAGAACTGTCTGATTCCTCGGCCTCCATGGTGGAGGCCGGGGAGGGAGCCCGTTGCTCCGCGCTTGCGCGTCCGCCCAGGCGGAAGCGTGGTAGCCACCCTCAGGTGGCTCCGAAACCAAATGATACGAAAAGTCTGTGGGTGTGGGGCGCCTGCCCTCTTTGAGCCGCGGACCCGCCTCGCCGGGCACCTAGGTCCTTACGGGGACCTAGGCGGGACCACCCCTCCTACTCCCATATCCTTATAAGTATAAGGGTTACCGTAGGACAAGGAATACAATACGATCTTGGGTAGGGCGTCCCCCACACCAAGGGCCAGTAGTAGGGCGTCCCCCACATCAGGCCGGTGCGCGTAACACTCGTACCCGTGCAGGGATTGCCCCCTTCCGCAGGGGGAAAACCACTGCCTCCCCGAGGCCTTTCAATTTGCCCACAAAGTTTTGGGGCGGGGGGCTTTTTATTCCAGAGCCCCTGGCCCGAACGTCCCGGGCCCGAGCCGATGGGTTTCGGCGGTCAGGGTGGGCACGGACTACGCACAAGGCCGATCTTGTCCATCTGAGCCAGTGGGATTACGGAGGAAGGGCTTCCCGCTGATCTGACCAGAGGAGGTTTGCGGCGAAGCTCGTGTATGGGAAACGCTTTGGCCCGGAACCCTGGGTAGGGCTACGCGGGGGTAGCGGGGGTGGCCGGTGCCGTGGCCTAGTGGATGAGCCCCGGGGATGACTCAATGGGGGGGCTGTTGCGGGTGCCATGCGATGTGAAATCGGGAGTATCATGGGCAAATTAGGCGCAGTCAAATCCCCCTATATGTTGAGGCGCCGTGGGAGGCACAGAAAGGGGGTATGGTTGTTTTACCCTTTCTGGTAGGGTTATTATGGGCTAGTTCAACTCATTAAGGGGTGTTATCAAGCTCAATGCATAGGAAATCCTGTTAGCTTTCAGATGATGTTTTGTGCACCACGAATGGTGAGGAGACAGAATGGTTAAGGTTCTTTTCATCGACAAAACTGGCCCGTAGGGAACGAGCCAGGTTAGTCAGAGTGGGATGTGGCTGATTTTGACCACTAGTGGCTACATGTGGCGTGCATGCATGCATGCGCCATGCGATCGAGTGTGCAATCTGCCTGGGTGCCTTCACTCGTCAGTGCGCATCCGCTCTGCACGATGGACGTGCTCAAGACATGCGTGCCGGAGGAAAGTGGCCCTGATAGACTCCACCATATCTTGGAGTGGAGGCGTTCGCAGGCGTTGCCTGGCCTGAATGAAGTCAAAGATTTCTCTGACGAGTTGGAGGAATTCATAACGGTGCGGCTGGCAACGCCAGGAGTGCAAGCCTCCTGGATGAATGTAGAGGGAGAAGTTGAGCTGGACAAGATGTGGAAGAGGGCGAATGGTCTACAGCGTGCCCTTATGGAGGTTTGGGAGTCCTCCCTCAGTGACGACTACACGATCTTCGGCGTGATCAAGAAGGCCAGCATGGATTTCAAGCTGGCCTTGGACATGTCGGCCCTCTCCGCTACTGTGAGGGCTGAGATAATTCATCAGTTTGAAGTGATGAGCTATGCCGGCTTCAAACCGGCCTGGAATGCATCCCGCCGAGATGTTGATGTGTCTACGCTGCATCAGCTGGAGAATAAGCCTGTGGTGTGGCGGGCCCTCAAAATTGTTGAGGATGGAGTCCAGGCTGCCCAACGTCGGGTTATGGGCGAGTTTTTCCGGGGCCAGAGGAATGAGGCAAGTGTCGAGGAAGCATATGAGAAGGACGACGAGCTCTGCTCGTTGATGGAGGAACGGAGGATGTTGGCGAGGCTGCCGCCCGGACCGCAGAAACGTGATCTCAAGTCGCCTGCCCTTCAGCGAGCCATCCATGACTGGAATTTTCATGCGAGGGTGATCCAGAACCAGCGGAGGTTTGACAAAGTCAAGCACGAAATTCAAGACTGGTTTCAGGGACAGGGCTTGCGACCTGACTACGCTCAGGAGCCCCCTCCACCGGCGGAGAAGCATGGCTGAGCATGGCAAGACGGGGGGTGCGGACGCGCAGGGCTGGGAGTGATGTGACCTCGTATGTCATTGATGTGGCAGTGTATAGTATTATTATAAGCATTGGAGTGATCACTGGTGCCCTTCCGGAGCCGTGGGCCTAAACACCATTAGGGGATTACCAAACTGAGCTGAGGGGATATGATAGTCTACTGGTGGGATCTTTTGATTTGGGGATAGGGATTGGATGTACGTGCACATGACGGGGGCCATGGGAGAATCTGAATGGGTGGACCTGGTTGATGGGGTTACCCTTTGTGGGGATCTGGTGGACCTTTTTGTGTGGATCCTGGATTTTGTCGTATGAACATCAGCTGGAATTGTATAAGTAAGCGAGGGTGCGCAATGTAGCCGCCCCCAGTCTGTAAGAATTCGCTGCTTGCGATCGGTGTACCAAGCAGGCCGCCTCGCGAGTCGAGTGTGGGACCTGAAGGTCGGGCGGGTTGAAACCCTGAGTGGGTGAGACCAAACCTCCTGTGGGATATTTCCTAGTGTCTGTGCAGCTGATTCCGGTCGACGAACAACGCCCATGCCAAATTCCAGTGCGCGTACCCCGAAGGGTCATGCCATGTGTGGGCATCGATCTTTACACATGCGCATGGAGAATTGCCAGTTGGGAGGCTAAGAATGGCCCAGTATATTCGTTTGATGTGCGGATACACTAGGCCAAAAAGCTGGGGTGCGGCCCGACAAGTCTTCCATCACGACGGAGTGGTGATCGCCACTGCAAACATGAGAATAAGAAATCGCCCACAGCATTCCATCCGGCTTTGGCTCTGGTGAGCGTGGGCAGCACTGAACCACAATAAGCACGACAAAAGAAACGGCGTTCACTTGCTTGCGCCGGTGCGATGTAGGGAGGATGTCCTCATGAGTGACTGAGGTCAAGAAGAGCCAGCAGCTTAACGCCACACAATACTAGAAGGGGATGTACACAACACTTCACAATACTTCATCGTACTTCACGACGCTTCACAACACCTCGCGGGTCACGGCAAAATCTGTTATTGGCAGGGCACAACTTATCCAAAGCACTCATCACTTCCATCAATTACAAAAATCTCCTTAGTTGAGTTTCGCCCCACACATTTCTGCAGAACCTTGCTCACAAGAGAACAACACCCGCCGCAGATACCTCATCCCAATTCTTTGAGTGTTCCAGCAACACACCTGTCTCACCTGTTCCCGTTCCTCCAACGGACATCCATACTGCCATGCAAGAACTTCTGAAAATGCCAGATTCCATGGCAACCATAGAGCTTAAGAGCACGTATCGACACAGCCTTATTCATCAAACACCCCATCCGAAGCCCAAACTCTCCAAAGCTATCTGCCAATATTTTCAAAACACGTGTGATATGCCCATTACCGCTTCACACCCCTGCCGACACAGCAGCACATTCCCTGAACACTACGAGATGGTGTCAAACAAAGAAAGAAAGCCAATCGTCTCCACCTCGGTACTTTTGTTCATGCGCAACCAACGCCCACATTCAGGCACATTCAGGCGGTGCACATGCAACTCAGGTTCCCCCATCAGAAAGAATCATTGCTTCCTGGGGTATGGCTATTTCCCACCATCCCATTAAGGGTGGCGGACTTCAATGCAAACAACCAATTCTATAGCCCATGATTCAGGACACCCCCAGATCAACATGGAATCCGGCAATGCACAGTGCGATGAGCCTGTTTCTCAGTATTCAGTCCACAGTCGGCCACATCTCTCCGCATCCCACTATACTGTGCAATCATCACAAGGAATGGCAGCAGCACCTGTAGAACTACGATGTACTCTATGGAGAAGTCTTTCCGCAGGCACCGTGGAGTACAATGAGAACAGGACACAAAATGAGCCAAAGAATTCACCCCAAAGTGTCCCAATCTCCCTTCCTTAACTCAGGTTCCACGTTGCATGGTCGCACCAGAACTGGTGCGATCCTGCCAGAGTCATAATAAAATACAGCAGCCATCCAGAAAAGAGACATCCAGATATCATCATATGGAATCCGGGTTCAGAGAAACTTGGTCAGGACCAGCTGACCATTATGTTGTCGAGTTTCCAGTCTTCATTTCCCAGTCATAAACATATAATCCCCAGCCACTTGAAAATTGGATCCACCCCTGCACCCTTTCCTCAACCTCATGCCTCGTCTTTCCCTGTCCAAAAAGGCACTCACAACTGCCACAGCTTGTCAGTGACCAAAACTATAGATCTGAGCTGGCAACCTAGACGTAAGCACCTCCTCATACACTGGCCAAAAAGCAGGGTAGAACATCACTGAAACGGGGTGCCATAGCTCTCCAACAAATTCTACCCACATAATCTTGTTTCCTGAAAATTCAACGACACCACACTCTTCGACTGCAATCCAGCAGGCACCAGCAACAACTGTTCCCTGTTTCGTGAACAATCCCCGCCTGCTTCCCTGCCTTTACCCACGCTCCCCAGATGCTGCTAGCCTTGGCTGCAACTGTAGGGTGCCTGCGACACCCTCCTCAATAGCTCTAACCCTAACTTCATATCCTAAGAGTTCCGTTCAGAGTTCGTCCACTTCCAAACGAGTGGAATTTTGTCCAGGTTTCCCAAAAGGCCCAACAAGCACGCAGATAACCACCAAACTTTTGCCCCACATGAAAGCAACAATACCAGCAGCAGGCGCACGGCCTTCCCTTGCTTCCACCAGGCACATATGCATTCGCCCTTTACTGACTCAAAGCCATTCCACCACCTTGCAAGTCCTCAGCTGTCCTTGCTCAGGGCCTTTGACTTGGAGGCTATCTCATCCAATTCCTTTCTGGCCTCTGGAAGCCCAGAGAGCAGAGTAATCATGTTCAATGTGGACGACTTGCGAGCATCGTGAATACGCTTCAGCTGCTGTTCGTCTTTCTCCTCCTGTTCACCACACCAACACTGCAGATTAGCACTGCCTACATTGGGTAACTAGGTCCACAAGGTTCTGCAAGCACACAGCCGCAAAGACACCGAGGCCAGGTTGAGCGAAGTCACCAAAATATGGCATTGTCTCAGAATCTCCCCCTCCAAAACAGTAGAAAAAAAGGAAGCACAGCAGATGTGACAAAAAGTGGTCTTTCTGAAGTGCAACAGAGATCAGTTCACAAATGTGTACCATGTGTCTTACCTCTGCCTGTTTCCTCAGCACAGGTTCATACTTGTCAAAGACTTTCTGTACCAGAGGCTTCCAGATTCGCACACGGGCATTGATGAACCAGTTGTTGATCTGGGCCATGTCCAGGTTGGTTGCACGGCAAAGTGCAAGCTTCTCTTCGTTCCCTGGGTATGGGAGGAGCATGTGAGAAAGCAGCCACTGCTTCAGCAGTGCTGTGGACTCCTTGGGCAGGTTCTCCCTCTTGCGCTGGACCCGTCTCTTTGGTGGACAGTGCCCTGTGCTGTCTTCCAGGTGGCCATAGCCCTCGGTAAAACTCGGAAGACCAGTGTGGCCCAGTGCGTGCCCAGAGAACACCTGCTATTGCAACATCAAGGGTTCAGCTCTCAGAAGCGCAACATACAATTCCAGATGAACTGAACACACAATGGAGACAGACACAACAGACGCATACTAGCATGCAGCAACAAGGTGAAATTGACCGGCTCACCTGTGGTGCCTGCATAGCCCTCCCAACAGGGCTCAGTCTCGCAGGTATGGCCCTCACCAGGCCGCTCTCAGTGCCAAGGATGCCAGACCTGACTGCCTCCAAAGCCATGGATCTGGCACTCGTACCCTGGGACTGCTGGATCGCAGCCTGAGCAGCAACGACTGCCTGGGCATTGCTGGCAGGCATTTGTGCTATCCCAAACTGGACCTGCTGGTTGACCATCTCCCCTGGTAAAACATTGACCGAAGGAACATCAGCCACTGCAACGGTCTCTATAACCGCCAGGTAAAACAGAACGCTTGATGTTTGCCACACCCCAGAAGCACCAGGAGCCAATTATTAGGTGAAGAAAGGCAAGGGACGCACTACAAGCAGAAGCTGTTGAATGTCTACAAACAATGTGCTTCATGACCTTACTTGGTGAAACTGGGCTGCTCCTGCTGGTTCTTGGAACAAGGTTGTGCAGCTGCTGCCCATACAGGGCATTGTAAGCGACAGTTGCTGGTGCGATGATGTGCTTGTTGTCCAAGAGCATGCCGTTCGAAACATTGGGTGGTACCAATGCTGCTGAAAACTGAAGGCCACTTGTTGGGAGATAAGCTCCTGAGGCAGGCTGGTTCACAGAACCGATCGATCCATCGGCAGAGTGCATCCTCTTTGCTTGGAACATCAGCCCCGGCGAGCCACTCTGGTATTGTCGCAGCAGCATGCTCTTTGCTGTCTGTGACAAATCAACAACAAAGTCAAAGAGCAGCATGGATGAGCTGCAGACATGCATTCCACAAACACGGCAACAAACAAGTACCGAACAGTACAACAAAAACTCACCATCTGTTCCACCGATTCGATAGGGATCTCGGGCCCCCGCTTCCTCTCAGCCTTTATCAGAGGTGTCTGGGGAAGCAGCATCTCCACGTCAGCGATGGTGGAACTTTTGTCTGAGTCAACACTCGTTGAGTGGGGAGACACAACACCACCACTGTGGGTTCCCTGACAAACCAAGGCAGACCTAACATGTCAGCCTTGTGTCCTCAAAGCAATCCAGTGATATGCAGTATCACGCAGCCACATCGGCACCCTTGACAACACCCTGCTGCTTCAAATGCTTGCCTCAGTGCTGTGCAATCAATGTAACAATGCTGTGCAACATAACAGTGCAACAACATAACAGTTCAAGATAACATAACAGTGCTGTGCAACCAACATAACAGTGCTGTGCAATCAATATCAATTGGTGGTGAACATGATAGCATCCTCAACAACCCAAAACGAAACTAACTGATGTGGTTCTTGGACATTGCTGTTATGTCAGCATCATGTAATACTTGCAGAAATAGGTGAAACAGCAGACTTGCAACCCACACAGTCCATTGACACTGGCTTACAAGGCCCCTGCCACAGCCACGCACGAAGGGGCTGCCTCTGACAACAGCTGCAGCACCATGCTTACATTTTCGCAAACCAAGCACACCAGCAAGAAGCGCTGTTATTACACACAAAGTTCCTTTCCACATCGATGCACAGATGAGACAGATATACAGCAATTTCAGCCAGAGCAGGTACTTCCTTCCAACACACCTGAAGGTTGGCAGATGCGACTGTGTTCAGGTGCCCACTATTGACAAGCATCACTCCGGAGCTGCTGGTCGACGGTGACTTCATCACAACCCCTCCGCTGCAGGGTAATGTCGACAGCTGAACAGTTCCCTGGTCTCCAGAGGCCTCGAACGCAAACGGCGACTCCATGGTTTCACTCTTCCAAGCGTGATACAAATGATCAAGACTGGGGAAGCGGCACACAACCGTCTTTCGTCACACACAAGCCCAGACCCGAAGCAACGATTCCCTGCTACAGTGGTGGGACCCGCCACCAGGCCACAGTAAGACAAAGGCTGGCGCCGTCCGACAGCAAGCCCTGAGCGCAAAGAGCGTCGACACCGCGATGAGCGGCAGAGCCTTTCCATTCCACAACGCCACAGGCCCTGAACACCAGCAGTACCTGTCGCCAGCTGGTTCTACAACCGCCCCGCCCCCGACTTGCATGGCACCCCAGTTCCCAGGCATCTCGCCAGATCCACACTGAGCGCGCACCACTTGACCAAACGCGTGTCCGGGCCTCGGAGGCTCGATCTGCAGCAAAAGACACACGATGGTTCAGGCGGCCAGTTACACACACCACCACGCCTGTCCCACCCGCAACGGAAGCGCCAGATCGAGCCCAGGCCCGTCATCTGCGCCAGATGGCACCCTCCTACCCCCAACATCGGGCAATGGCCAAAAAACGACAGCCAAAGCGACCTACGCTCCTGTGGGTGCAACCTACCAGGAGCGATGTGCCTTTCGGGCCGCCCTTTTCCGACAGCGTTCGCAGGTCCAGTGACTCTCCGCTGGCTCCCAATCTCGGCGCGTCAGTAACCATCGAGGCCCGGCGCGAGCCGCTTCCGCACTACGACACCCTCCGGCACGCGCTCTGCGCCACCACCACCCACAATCAGCGCCTCCGGACACACGGCCGCACCAACTCGCTCACCAGACCCCAACAGCGGGCATCATCGCGCCCCCGCGCCCCTAGAATTTTCCGCGATGCCAGCCGAGGGCGCGCGCCGCTGCGCATCCCACACCTCCCCAATGGCCACCCGCAAGCTACTCTGCGGCGCGGCGACTTACGACTCGGTGTCCCCGCGCTGGGCTCCAGCCCCAAGGCACGCCTGGTGATCGTAGATCTCCGCGGCTGCGAGCTAACAGCCCATCAAGCAAAGGTGCTCATTCAGCGGCCTGAAATCTGGACGACATCCACGTCGGAAGATGTGGCGCCATCCCAGACCGGAGCGGCGTGATGAAGGCGGCACGCTGCGGATCAGGGGTTCACTAACGACTCACGTGATCCGATGAACCCCATTTGATGGCCGGCCCTCAAAGCCATCACCGCGATCGCCAGGAGTTCAGGGCAGACGCCGGTGCGCACAAGCCGCACGAACGGAAGTACCGAAATAACGTATGGGCAGCCTGGCCACAGGAGGGCCGGAAAATTGCCAGGCGCGTGGCCGCGGCGCGCTGGGAGGACCCGCGGACAGCGACAACAGCCACCTCCCACACACGCTCTCGAGACTGTTGCTGGGAGCGGGCAGCGGGGATGGCGCTGGTTGCGGGCACTCCGCGACGGCGAAGGGAGAACCAAAGGCCCCGCGTTGCGGCACGGCACAGCTGCCACGAGCTCCCGCCCATCCAGTCCACAAGGAGCGATCATGCACTTACCGCGAGTCGCTGTTCCCAGCCGCCCAAGCTGTTGGGGGGCCAGCGGGCTGGCTGCAGCCCGTCGCTGAGCAGCCCTGAAGCCGTCGCAGCGCCTCCCAAAGGCGTCGGCCCCCTAGGTGTTACTCATTTGCAGGACCCACAAGAGTCCACAGTGATACGACGAGCTGTCAAATTAGCAGCCAGCTACCACAGCGGGGCCCCAATTTTCTGCAGCGGGGCTTCTCCAATGTCGATGCCTGACGTCTCGCTGCGCTGGGCCACCGCGACATGGCCCCAAGGTTTCCAGATTGCCCAAGGCCGCGTTGCATTCTGTCCACAGCCGCCGGCGGCCTGGTGTGCGTCCGTCCATGCTCGGACTCCTAGCCGCAGGTCGCTCCCTGGCCCATGGACGCCCCTCACAGTCCTCTGATCGTTTCGGACATACAATCTACCCCCCACCCCCTTCCCCGCGAAGAAATAAAGTCGAAACGCCGCCCCTCCCCTCACTCCGCCTGCCCCCGCCCCTCCCCCCACTGGCCGTTGTGATCCCCACACGAGCACCATTCCTTCAAAAGCGCCAATAGAAGCGACAGCGCAAAGCCACAGCACCCAGACAACGGGAGCGAAGGTGCAGAGGCGCAAAACAGATTCCCACCTCCCCAGTGCGCCCCGGGCCGGAGCAGAGCGCCCCCTTCAACCTCCAAACACAACACTATGTGGATCGAGCCCGCGCCAGCGCAGCAGAGCGACATCGAACGTTGTGAGGGCAACCCCCGCCTCTCCGCTGACTTCATGAATTTCTCGAGGGGTTGGTGCAGATTAGGCACCGTGTCAGCCCCTCGTTTCGGCCCCCTGCCATCCAGCTGCCAGATGTTTGGAAAAGTGCGTTGAACCGCGTCTGGGGCGGGCATCCCAACAGGGCAAGATTACGCGCTGCACCCCGGGGAATTTCGCCACCACCCCGACCCGATTCGGAGCACTCGATACGACACCGCCCACCCCCCCACCCCCCCTGCAGAGAGAGGGCCCGTTCGCGGTTCAAGAGGCCGCACACGGCACCCCCAGGCACTCACCACTCACGCAGCTTCCTGGCGGACGGTGGCCGCCAGCCCTGCCCACAGCCTGATACCCAAGGGGGAGGACTCCTCGCCCCGCCAGCAGCCTTCAGGGGCTCTGATGGCAACTTGCCACACACACAATTCTTGTCCGCCTGGGGCTGATGCCACCCAGTCTGAGTGCAGGGTTTCCCCTGTTAATCGGCGGGATCCCGCAACACAGCATCGTATTGGGCGCCACAGGCGACCCATCAATGTTACCAACCGGGCTGTCACGCCGGAGCATCAGCGGCATTGTATGGCCTCCGGAGATTACGATCCAGCGTATCGTCTGACATCGCGCCTGTCTACCACACTCCTCATGCCCACCAGGATCCGCGGCAGCCCGACCTGAACCAGCACCTCTGTCATTCGACCGCACGTATGTTTCCAACAGCAATCCGCACCTCCCACTGCAGATTCTCCAAAGCTCCCTGCCATGCGGGATGTGGCCGACAGGCTGAGGTACAGGAACCTTTCAAGAAATTACTAACAGTGTGACATTGCCCTTGGAGGTGGTGTCGCGGCTTTGGTGCTGGTTGGATGATTGCTTCGGGGTGGGCTGTTGGTACGCATCAGATGGTACAGCAGCCCCTTGCGTTAACCTTAGGTCCTGGTCCGCAAGGACAAGGGCCAATGCGATGTGCCCCTTTTCCCCCTGGAGTCCGTGTACAGCCCCACAGCCCGCCCCCTGGCTGGAGTGGCGACTAAAGGGTCACCCAAGAGCGTATTTTGTACCTCGCAAATCACTGGGGACGCTGACTCCTCGTGCGCATGGGTTCATAGCCTGTGACCTTCCAAAACTGTGAAAACCCAACGATGGTCACACCATAAGTAATGTCGGTTGTGTCGTGCGCCGCGTGTCGTAGGGCTGCTGCCCAACGACGCCTTGCCCGTCTGCTTCAGGATGGCTTGAGTTAAGTTCGCCGTTAGTCATTATGCCATGTCACTCAATGACAGGCTCATGACTGACATATGGCGACTGACTGGGTGCCACAACACCATAGACCAGTAAGGATTGATATGGACAGCCGCTAGGCGTTGCCAGAAAGCGACAAAAGCACGCCTTTAAGATGCGATTAATGGGCTGGTGCTGCCGAACCCTCCTTTCGGTGCAACAAAAAGTTGGATGCAAAAATGTAATTATTGACTGCAGGGGACAGCCAGTCAGTGCCCAGAAACGCTGCAAAAATGCTGAGCAATTTGGTCATGATGATGGAAATACACTAAGGTCAAGTGGATGCACGATCATAGACAGATTTAAGGCAGCCATTACTGAAAAAGGCGGAAATATGAGGGAATTGCTGCTCAAAATCTTTGGAAAAGTATTAAGTATGGCTGCAAAGTACTGCAATAGGTTTTCTCATAATTTGTAGTGAAATCCGCACTCTCACTTAAGGAAAATGCTGTCAAAACGCTGACCAAATTTGCAGAAATCAGTAGCTCAATCAGTTTGAGCAGCTGGGTAGTTTTATGGAAGATTGGAATGCGATTGTGGTGGCCATAACCATTTTGGCAGGCCCTGGGATTCTCCTCTATTCTCTGTGATAGCAGGGCAGCAACTGGTATTGACTTAAGGTGATTTGAATGTCATTATTGGGTGTTGGGGGTGGCTGCCGTTAGGCCATCAATATGGCCATGATGTATTGTCATTTACATTGAAAATACATTGCTCTCATAACTAGCGCATTGGGATTAGGCAAGCAGGTTGTTGAGTGGTTGTTGGACCCCATGTTTTTGAAGGGTTGTTGCCATAGACAATTGATTAAAACCAGAAAATTGGCTCATCATGTGTATTATTAAGTTTAAATTTTAGGCTGTTTTTTTTAGCTGCCAAGAAGCGAGAATGTGCCATAAAGTTCCCATCATGCTGACCTAATGAGTATTGCTTGGATTATGGCAATAACGCATTGGGATTATGGAGGGTTGTTTGAGTGAAATGGGACACCTCCATTTTCCGGTGGTTTAGTATCCATTGGATACAAGTTAGGACCAACAGTCAGCAGTAATTGAGAATAGTGGTTATATTGGAAGAGTGAGATGTTAAAAAAGAAAAATGGCACAACCACTTGGCATACAACTCATTACAATCTTATGTAGTATGACTATCTGCCTCTGCCCGTGCATTCCACAATTCCCAATGTACTGGGGAGATGTGGGATGCACCAAGGGACCCTGCATCATATATAGGAGGATGGGGCTGGGCCCCGAGGGCCCCAGGTGTTTATGCTTGTGCGCAACGTTTGTTGGTAGAGCCCGAGCAAGCGGAGTATGGCACGGCAACCAAAGCCCCGAGGCCCTTCGATCAGCTGCAGAAAACAAGGGGTTGTACCCAACCTTTTGCATCCATTGAAATGGTTGTCTTTGGTGGAGAGGAAGACATGGGTGCAAATGCCGGGGAATAGAGTCCATTCAATGGATGCCCCATTTGGATGTGCTAAGTCAATGGGAACAATGTGCTCTTTAGAATGCGGTGGCCGGCTTTGTTGGCGCTGGCATGGTTTTCGGTTGGTTCGCGGCTGATGCACCTGCCGAGGTGCCCGATAGAGCCGCGGGTCCCCCTCCGCCAGATGGCCGGCGGGCTTTCAGGAGCGCTTATATCTTCAGATGCACAATGTGTTCCCAGGCTTGTGGATTGGCCGGCGCGGGGCGCCTGTACGCGTAGTGGGTGCGCGCGGCACCTTGCAGCCTATAGGTGCAGCCGTTGGGAGGCATATCGCGGTCTGTCAACAGCCGCTGGTTTCTAGAGTGTCTGTGGGGTCGCCACACCCTGCAGCATAGCCCTTGACATGGGTTGGCCTCTCCACCGAGATGGGTGGGCGTTTTCGTTTTGCTCGCTTCCTCGGTCGCACGGTGGGCCCTATGATAGAGGGGGATCGTCCCCTGGAGCTTGCTGTATGCGGCGGGTGGTGGCGTAGCCGGGCGATAGCTCGCTGGTTTACGGGAAGACCAGCAATGGGCCAGAACAATTACAAGGGTGACTTGCATACGCCTATTTCAGGACCCGCATGCATGCAAGGCCCAATCGCGGGTCCCTCGCAGTCACATCAAGACATGATAATGTACAACAATAGGTAATGTATTGTAATATGTTATGCGCATGTGTCCCCGCCCGCCATTCACATAAATCAACCTTGTGTAATCCCCGATGCTTTGACCTACTGGTCCAAATCCTATGCTAAAGTATTGGAACTTCAAATGGCCATAACTTTTGCATTTGCATACGGAATCAGACATTTCAAAAAGCTATTAGCATCAAGAGCTTTTGTTATGATTTTACTTGGGGGTAGGGTAAAAATAATATTTCTGAAACGAGAGTTGGTCAAAAAAGTGGAAATATGGTAAAATTGGTTTATTTAAGAGCTCTTAATGCTGATAGCCTTTTGAAACGTCCGATTTCATATAGAAATGGTGAATTTATGGCTATTTGAAATTGCGATACTTTAGCACGGGATTTGGACCAGTAAGCCACAGCATTGGGGATTACACAAAGTTGATTTAGGTGAATGGTGGGCGGGGACACGTGCGCATAACACATTACATTATATATTGTCATATATTGTCTTGTCTTGATGTGACTGCGGGAGACCCACGATCGGGCCTTGCGCGCATGCGGGTCTTAAAACAGGCGCATGCGGTCACCCATATAATCGACTTTTGGTCCATTGTCTGGTCTCTCTACGACCAACGAGCCACCGCCTGGTTACACCACCACCCGCCACATACAACAGGCCCCGGGGAACAATCCCCTTTGCATTTAGACCCATCGTATATCCGAGGGAATGTGTTACGCACACCGGCCTGATATGGAGGATGCCCTACTAATGGCCCGTTGGTGTGGGGGACGCCCTGCCCAAGCTATGGTGACGCACCCCAACAGCTTAGCGATATTATACGATATGGGAATAGGTTGGGGTGGTCCCGCCTAGGTCCCCGTAAGGACCTAGGTGCCCGGCGAGGTGGGTTTGCGGCTTAAAGAGGGCAAGAGCCCCACACCAACAATCTTCACATAGCATTGGTTCCGGAGCCACCTGCGGGTGGCCCACCACGCCAGCCCTAAAGCCTGGGCCAAAAGCAAGCTCGGCCCTCCCCGGTCTCCTCCGCAATGGAGGCCAAGGAATCGGACTCGTCAGCCCGAGAGGGCACCCCAACACCCCGAGAGGGGAGACCGACATCTGGGGTCGGTCAACATGAAGGCACAGCCCGTGAGGGCAGGATGAAGGTTGAGCCAGTCCGAGAGCACCAACTTGGGCTGTCGGCAAGCCAAGCGCTGAAGGAATTTGGAGACCAGCCCATGGCGGAAGCCGAGGCCAAAGAGAGCCAGGAGGGGGCAGCAACCGAGAAGATAGCCACCCTAATACAAGACCCAGGAGTCATAGCCCTCTTGGAGAAGATAGCCGCATCTGCCGCGGTCAAGGCCCAGGAGGCACGCGACCGGGAAGCAGCAGCCCGGATCGCACAGCTGGAGATCGCCGCAGCCTCCGCGCAAAAGGAAGCAAGGCGACATGAAATTGCCTTGAAAAAGGCAAAGGACAAGAGCCGAGAGGCCGTGATGCCGGTGGCACCACTCACATTGGCTGGTAGTACATTAAATTAGTTGTACATTAACATTTGTACATTATATATTTCATTATACGCTGATTGACAGGTTAAGTGTGCGCGGAGCACACTCTGTAACGTCTCTCGTTGGGTTTCGCGCTCTCTCGCACACAGCCCGCGCGTGGTCCTCGCTAGGACCCGCATCAAGTGGTTTCGGAGCCCGGGTACTGCGGTATGCGTCGGTATGGACCGACAGCTGGTACCCATGGACGCGGAGGACACCGCGGTTACACCGGCGGTGGAGGAACCGGGGCCGTCCGGAGGGGGCCGAGAGTGGAACGGCCATGGACAGCCGGGAGGAGCGAATGGCGTGATGCTGCACGCCCAAACGCTCGCGCTGAGGCAGGGCGACACGATCAACGTCGCGAACATCACCCAGGGAATCGACGCGCAAGGTTTGGACCGCTGGCGCGGCTTGATGGAGAATCAAATGGAGGATGCGGTGGGTGGCATCCGCGTGGAGGTCGGCAGGGAATTGGAAGGATGGCGCGCTCAGTTGCTGCAGGGAGCGGACGCCGAGTGAGCTGCTTTGCGTGGCGAGGTGCTGCGGGCGTTGGAGGCGCAGCGCGCGGAATTGGAGCGCATGAACGCATGTGTTGGCGAGCTAGAGGCCAACGCGCAGACCGACCGAGAAGCGGCCAGGAATGCGCATCGGTGGGAGTTCCGACAGCGCAGCGAGGCGCATATGAACACGCGGCACCAAGTCGAGGAGATGGAGCGCCATCTGCTCGAGCAAATCGAGGAGCTGCGCGTTGGAATGCAAACCGCGCGGCAGGCCATCAGAACGGCGGAGATGGCGCGGAATGCCGCGGAATCCGGACGGGAACGGGCCGAGAACGAGCTGCGCGTTCGTCTTGGAGCCGCAGAGCAGGCCGAGGCCGAAACTCGCCGGCGAATCGACGAGATTCAGGCGGGAGCCGCTGGAGCTGGCGGGATGCAACGAAATTCGGACGGGGCAGACCGACGCCCACGTTCCGATGCAGCCAGAATCGGCGAGGATGCGGCGCGAGGCGCAGCGACGGTGCAGACGGCTGGCCACCCGAGTGGCGAGCAGGTTTCGAGGCTAACCGACCCGTCGGCCGGCACGTCCTTCGGCCAGGTCTTCGAGTTCTGGCGGGCGGCGGACGGAGAGGGGCGCGGCGGTACCGTGGCGGCGGAGCAGCAAGGCGCGCAGCGGTGTGCGAGTCAGACAGAGCGGTCTGCACAGCACCACAGTTCACCGTTGTACTGTGGTACCACTGTGCTCGGTGCGGGTACTGTGACGGTACCAATGCACACCGAAGGGGCGGAAGCGCAACCCGTGACACCCGTGCTGCACATCGAGGGCGGCGTGGCACACACCGTGGAGCCTACGCCACACACCGAGGGCAACGGCACACACCGTGGAGCTAAGTGGGTACAACGTGGAAGATTCTGTGGGCATGACTAGCCCCACGGCGGGATTCTCTGCGACCATGACTGATGCTCGTGCTGTGAACGGCATGGTGGGTGTTGAGTCAACTGCGACAAGTGGGATTCGACCCCAATTGCCCCCACAATGCTACAGTACTGGACCGGGACTGCATCCCCTCAGTACTACGCCTGTTGTGCACAATACTTTACCGTTTGTGCATAGTAATGGAGGTTATGGACCTGATCCCTATGCAAGTTTGGGATCATATGCATCAGTGGGTGGCAGGGGAAGTGTACGGAGTACTATCCCAAGTGTTTTTGGCGGCGCAGAACATTGCCCAGAAGTTGCTCAGAGTGGTCTCAGTGGTCTGAACAGAGGTCCTGGAGGCAGTCCAGGTGGTCCAGGAGGTGGTCCAGGAGGTGGTCCAGGAGGTGGTCCAGGGGGTGGTCCAGGAGGCCCAAGCAATCCAGGAGGATTCCTAGGAGGATTTCCAGGCGGACCAAGCGGACCAGGCGGACCAAGCGGACCAGGTGGTCCAGGTGGTTCAGGAGGTGGAGCACCTGATGGTGGGGATCCTGGTGCCCCAGGTGGTCCGATTGGTGGATCAGCACCGGGGGATCAGACGTTTGATCTCTCCAGGATTCGGATTCAGGCACCTGAGAGGTTCACTGGTGCACGTGACCAGTCCCCTACAGAGTGGATTCTATCCATGGCTAGGTGGCTTCGGGGTGGAGGTATCCCTGAGCGGAGATGGCTACCGATCATGACTGCACACTTGTCCGGTGCAGCAGGATCTTGGATGAATCTGCTTAAGCTACGTGTGGCATCTGGTGAGCGCACATACCCCACAGATTGGCGTACATTTTCTGCTGAGTTGCGCATGGCTTTCGAGCCTACGACCTTGGAGGAGACGTGTCGTCGTCAGTTGCGACGTCTCAGACAGTTTGGATCGATTGAGGACTATGTTCAGCACTTCCTCAGACTGAGCTTCCGTGTGGCTGATTTGTCATGGAGTGAGCGTTACAGTCTTTTCTTGGAGGGCCTCAGAGAACCGATCCGATCTCAGGTGGCAGGCATGTCTTTTGGCGATCCTGACATGGCCATTAACATGGCCCAGAGATTGGGAAGTTTGAGACGTGGTTGGGATGACAGCTATCGACAGCGCCCAGGCCAGCAGGCAGGTGGCAGATTCCAGAGGTCCAGGGGAAGGACTACGCATGTTGCAATTATTCAGCAGAGAGGAAGAGGACGTGGACAGTCAGCAGGTCGATTCCAGAGGTCAGGTGGATGTGGCAGTCAGCGTGGCAATGGTCGAGGACGGGGCTCCAGCCGTGGCGATGCACCAGGTTCCGATACTTGTCGTCTGTGTGGATCCAGGGATCACTACGTTTCTCGCTGCCCAAGATTGGCTGAGGCAGCACGTCATTTAAACGCCTAGGAGGTTGGAAGCAGCCACCTTTCCAACCTAAGGTGCATGTACGTGGCGTGAGGAGAAGACGTAGGCGACGGCGGTGGCAGTTGTGTGAGAGAGACATAGGAGGGAGACGAGTTTTTGAGGCAGTGTCAGGCAGCCAGTCTCGGAGGGTGGCAGTGTTGGTGAGGCCAAGGCGAGCAGAGGCTTCAGAGACGGCGCATGGACGGTTGGTGAGTGAGGAGAACTGTGCAGTAGCTGCTGATTTGAATGTTGATCTTGGTGCTTGTCGTAACCCCCAGACAGGCATCGACTGTGGTCAGGGGGTCACAGTCAGAACTCGTGTTGAGGATCATAATGTTGAGTTGGACCCAGTGGACAGCATAGTGGACACGGCGGAAGTGGGTGTGCAGACAGATTCTGTTCCCACACGTGATGTTTGGGGTGGTGGTGATTCACAGGCATGCATGAAAAACCTGGAAGAACCACTGGTGTGTCCCTTGGCTGGTCCGGGATATACTGGGCTTGAACTTGCGGCTACTTTGGGTAGACATTCAGTTTTTGCATACTTGGACAGTGGCTCAACTGGAAACTACATTTCTGAGAAATTGGCACATCAACTTGGACTTGCATTGACTGGAGAACCTGTGCGGCTGGAAATGGCAGACAAGACAACACGTTATACGTTGGGAAGAATTGCAAATCTACGAATGCGTTGTGGTTCTGTCTAGAGGTGGCCACCCGGATCCGTTAATAGCGGACAGAGGTTAATTCCGCTAATTATTCCGTTAATTAACGGAAAATAACGAAAAAAGATAAAAATTAACCAAAAATTAGCGGATTTTTGGATTTTTTGGGGATTTTTGGGTTTTTTTTCATACTTATAGTTTATGGAATTCGCTATTAGAAAGTATGTTTGTATTTTATTTCAACCTATGCATACTAGATTTTCAACTAGCCGCAGTTGTTGTGATTTTTTGGGGTTTTTTTCGATTTTTTTTGATTTTTTTCGTTTTTTCTGAATTTTTCTCCCTTTTTCTTTAACGAAATTTAACGGACAGCTGACAAAAATTAACGAACCGGATTTAACGGACTGGATGGCACCCTTGAGTGGCCACCTCTAGTTCTGTCGTGACCAGATTTTCAGCGGATGTTTTTCCTGGTCTAAGCCATGATGTTCTCTTAGGTCAACCATGGTTAATAAAGGAAGACCCTCGCATCCGGTTTAGAGATGGAACGGTAGAATTACACAGGGGAGATACATTTCATTACCTGCCAACTCGTGTGAATCTGAGTATTCCTACACCTAAGACTGTGCGGCAGCAAGTCTCAGACAGAATTGAAGAAATTGTTGAGGAGCAATCTCCATATGTGATGGTGATTATCCGACCTGAGGATGATACCAAGGCAGCAGTGGAGACTATTCCTGAAGAACATGAAGGCTCAGATGTGGATAAACTCAAGAGACAGGGGTTGACAGAGGAGTTGATAAAAGTTCTCGATGAACACCGAGATGTTTTCGCCAAGGATCTACCAGCAGGAGTACCTCCAGTACGAAAAGGTCATGAATTTCATATTGACCTTGAGGCAGGAGCTGAACCTGTGAGTAGACCTTTGTACAAGCTAAGTCCACTCGAGCTTGAGGAAGTGAAGCGTCAGTTGGACTATTTGTTGAGCATGGGCTTTGCAAAGCCGTCCGAGAGTCCTTGGGGTGCACCAATTTTATTCGCACCAAAGAAGGATGGAGGACTCCGCATGTGTTTGGACTATAGGTGGCTAAATAAATTGACCAAGAAGAATAAGTATCCATTGCCATTACCTGATGAACTGATGGACAGATTGCATGGTGCAAAGATCTTTTCGAAAATCGACTTGAGAAGTGGTTATTGGCAAATGCCTATCCGGCCAGAGGACACAAGCAAAACTGCTTTCAAATGTCGATACGGGCATTACGAGTTCCTTGTTTGTCCGTTTGGAGTGACAAATGCACCTCCACAGTTCCAGGCTATGGTGAATGATTTGTTTGCGGATATGCTCGATGATTTTGTGATTGTATTCTTGGACAACCTGATCGTATACTCCAAGAACATTGAGGATCATGCCATACATCTCAGTAGAGTGTTGGCAAGACTCAGGGAGCACAAGTTGTTTGCAAAGGCG
This sequence comes from Ostreobium quekettii, assembly GCA_905146915.1. Classification (NCBI taxonomy): domain Eukaryota; kingdom Viridiplantae; phylum Chlorophyta; class Ulvophyceae; order Bryopsidales; family Ostreobiaceae; genus Ostreobium; species Ostreobium quekettii. The sequence goes on along the minus strand of CAJHUC010002985.1, from coordinate 41,331 downwards.
TCCAAGACAGAGATTGCAGTGACTGGTACAGACTTCGTGGGACATTGGATCAGTGCCAATGGGATATACCCATTACCGGTGAAGACCAAGGCAATTCTCAACTGGAAACCCCTGGAGAATGTGACTGACGTACGAAGCTTTTTAGGGATGACCAGTTTCTACAGAAGGTATGTTCACCGCTATGCTCATCTTGCGGCACCTCTGTATGAGTTGACTGTCAAGGATGCTCAGTGGCAATTTGGTCCAAGACAGCAAGAAGCTTTTGAATGCTTGAAGTCTGCATTGACCAGTTCTCCAGTGTTGATCCTACCTGATCCAGAGAAGCCATATGTAGTAGTGACCGATGCGATGGATACAGCCGTGGGAGGTACACTTATGCAGGACCATGGCAAGGGTCTTCAGCCAGTAGCTTTTCTATCGAGACGACTGCGTCCCAGTGAAGTCAAGTACTACCCGTATGACAAGGAAATGTGTGCGATGGCTTATTGTTTGCGCAAGTGGAGACATTATCTAGAAGGGAGTGTAGCAGGAGTGACAGTGATGACCGATCAGTCACCAGCAACGACTTTCATGAACCAGGCCAATTTGTCCAGAACACAGACTAGATGGTTGAAGCAAGGATACTTCGAGTCGATCATGCCAACCATCAAGTATATTCCGGGCAAGGCGAATGTGGTTGCAGATGCAATTTCACGAAGCTTACCTCCTTTGGTGGACACAGCAGTGCAGGCACAGGTCAACAGTGTGGTGACCTCGTGTTTGAGTGATGAGGAGAGAACACAGTGGATTCAAGCATTGCATGATGATGTTTTTGCACAAGCAAAGTTGAAGCTATTGCAAGACGAGAGAACAATGCGTGATTTTACTGTGGATTCAGCTGGTCTCTTGTACTTTGAGCCTGGTCAGCAATCGCGTCGACTTGTGGTTCCAGCCAGAGAGAGGCAACGTGTTATGGCGGAGCACCACGATGCCAAAACTGCTGGACATTGTGGGATAGAGCGGACAAGAGAGCTGATTCAAAGAGACTTTTGGTGGAGAGGTATGAGGCAGGATATCGCCCATTATGTGAGAACTTGCCCTGTATGTCAAGTAATGAAATCAGAGAACAGGGCCAAGAAAGGCTTGCGACAAGCAATCCCTCTACCTACACAGAAATTTGAACAGTTGACTACCGATCTTGTGACAGATTTACCTGAGTCCAAGGGCTACACTGCAGTGGCTGTGTTTGTCGACAGACTGACCAAGTTTGTGAAATTTATTCCGTGCCGGAAGGAATTGACGGCAGAAGGTTATGCTGAATTGTTTTTGCAGCACATCTTCAGGCAGTTTGGAGTGCCAAGAATTATCATCTCTGATCGTGACCCAAGATTCTTGAGCAATTTCTGGCAGGAGTTGTTTCGTTTGCTTGAGACGCGCCTCAATATGTCCACAGCATTTCATCCAGAAACTGATGGACAGAGCGAAGTTTCGATACGAACCATGGAGAATTTTCTTCGTCCATACATTGAGGCACATCCAGAGCATTGGGTTGATCAGCTTCCATTGGCAGAATTTGCTGCAAACAACAGCATGAATCTTGCAACAGGATACAGTCCATTCTACCTTCTGTACGGTCAGAATCCTGAGGTACCTGCGAGTTTGTTTACCTCACGTCAGCAGGCAACGAACATTGAGTCAGTTGAGACTATGTTGAAGCGGATGCATACAGCTATCAGTGATGCTAGTACCAGTTACAAGCATGCTCAGGATCAGATGATCAAGACAGTCAACAAGCGAAGGAGGGATGTACAATTCAAAGTGGGTGATGAAGTAGTCATCAGGACATCCTTTTTGCCCGAACAGGCTTTTGCTCAGATTCCGCCCAAGATTCGACGTCGATTTGTAGGACCGTTCAGAATAGTGAAGGTCATCAGTCCGGTGGCGTACACTGTTGATTTGCCAGCCACATGGCGCGTGCATCGTACATTCCATGTGGAGAAGTTGAAGCTTTTTGAGAGGAGTTCAGAGTTTCAGCGGAATGTCGATTCACCCCCTCCACTGGAGATAGAGGGGCACCTTGAGTACGAGGTTGAGGCTATCATCCGGCACAAAGGTACAGGAGCGAGGAAGCATTACCTTGTGGCCTGGAAGGACTGCCCACTGCATGAGGCTACGTGGGAGCCTGAGTCCAACCTTACTCATTGCAGCGATCTCCTTTCAGAGTACTTGCAACGTCAGCAAGCAGTAGCACAGAAGAACACTCGAAGTCGAAGGAAATCAACGAGACGTTAGTGATGGGCCTGCATGGAGTTTGGTGCAGTTGTTTTTGAGCATGATATGGGACACTTGGAGTGCTATGGGACACTCTGAATATCTTGCTTGATGGCAATTGTTGGTATGCTGGCATCTGTCGTTTCGCCTTTGATTTCAGTAGTGTCGTGCTTGTGTTTGCGGACAAACACTTTGCCCTGGGGGGAGAATTGATGCCGGTGGCACCACTCACATTGGCTGGTAGTACATTAAATTAGTTGTACATTAACATTTGTACATTATATATTTCATTATACGCTGATTGACAGGTTAAGTGTGCGCGGAGCACACTCTGTAACGTCTCTCGTTGGGTTTCGCGCTCTCTCGCACGCAGCCCGCGCGTGGTCCTCGCTAGGACCCGCATCAGGCCGATATCGCCCGAGCTTTGGCGGAGGAGCAGGTAGCCAGTCTCAGCGACCGGCTACACAAGCAGAAGGAGTGCGCACGTGAAGCTGAGGAGCAGATCGTGGAGCAGCCTAAGCAACCCGAGAGGGTACCAAGTCCGACGGCGGTGAAGATGCCAACGATTCCAGAACCTCAAGGGGCTGAGGACTGGAAGACCGTCAGGCAAACGAGCGCAAAGCACAAGAGCCCCACAACAAGTGAGGCCTGGAGATGGCAGGCCAAGAGGGCCAGAGTTACGGGCCTACGGGCTGATGTTGCAGGCCCTTCGATCAATGATCCAAGCCCTTCGGCCAATGATCCAAGCCCTTTGGCCAATGATCCAAGCCTTGCGGCCAATATGCCAGGGCCGTTGGGTAGTAGAGGTGGCCGCTCAAAGGTGCCATCCGGTCCGTTAAATCCGGTTCGTTAATTTTTATCAGCTGTCCGTTAAATTTCGTTAAAGAAAAAGGGAGAAAAATTCAGAAAAAACGAAAAAATCCAAAAAAATCGAAAAAAACCCCCCAAAAATCACAACAATTGTGGCTAGTTGAAAATCTAGTATGCATAGGTTGAAATAAAATACAAACATACTCTCTAATAGCGAATTCCATAAACTGTAAGTATGACTAAAACACAAAAATCCCCCAAAAATCCAAAAATCCGCTAATTTTTGGTTAATTTTTGTTTTTTTTCGTTATTTTCCGTTAATTAACGGAAAATTAACGGAAATTAACCTCTGTCCGCTATTAACGGATCCGGGTGGCCACCTCTATTGGGTAGTGTTTTCATCAAACGGGTGAAGTCGCAAGTGTGCGTAAAAACCCCGAGCGATGGCGATCGGACCAGTGAGGATTCGCTCACTGAGAGTGCTCGTGCAGTATGTGGGCATAGTCTGAGCAGGCCGAGAGGCCCGGATTGGAGTTCTCGGAGACCGGCTCTGCCGGAGTGGGGACCGAATAGGGAAGAGCGGGTACTGAAATTTGAACCAGACGCCGACAATCCTTACAGCAGGCAGCATAAATGCTGAGCCGTGTGGACAAGGTTCCACAGTGAATGGCTAAGCAACCTGGATGAGGGCTGGAAAATGGCCTCTGAAAGGTTTGGAATGAGGTTCACCACCGCACAGCTGGCGAGGATCCAGCGGTGGTATGGCCCCGGAATGGCAACTCATATCGCCTGGTAGGATCCCAATTGGCCGGAAAAGATGGCCTTTGCATTGAGGCACATTGCCGAGCCTTGGGATTTGAGCGACGGCAGTCCTGAGAGGCCAGACCCGCAAGACCCCTCATGAAAGATGGGAAGAAATTTCAGAATTGTATATCTCATCTTGTGCGTCCCCATTACCGGGAGATATGTCCACCAGGGCACAAGTGCACAGGATGGAGAAGGAGAGGAGACATGCACGCAACTGAGATCGGTTTGCACGTGCCAAGCAGATCGATGAGCAAAAAGCTCATAGAGATCATTGACATAGAGAGCAAAAGGCTCTGTGGCGAGAGAGGGATAAACAATTAAAACCCGAGAAATACGAGCAGAAGTGAGCCTAGAGAAAACAGCGGAGAGCTCATTTTTGTCATCACTTCATGTCTGCAGGCGGAAGCCAGAAGGCCCAGCGGGCTGAACTAGTAGAAATCATGGATGAAATGGATCCCACTACTCAAGCTATAGCCTTCGGGCAGCTTGAGAAAGGGACGACAAAATGAGCCCCCCGTGAGGAGGAAATGAGTGAAATGAAACGTTGATGGGCAGATGAGTCAAGTAGTGGAGATAGTAGGGTAAATCACCTAGCTCGTTTTGCAGCACCTGCTCAGCCTGAGAAGGCCCCAAGTCCGATGGAGTCAAAATAACCTAAGAAGACGTCCAAGCCCAAAGCGGTAGCGAAGAAAGACACAGGTAAGATCCCTGACAAAGTTGTTAGGAGATCTGAACCTGCACCTCGTATCCAGAAGCAGTCCAAATTCGGTGATTTTGCTGGTCATGACGAGGTTGTGTATGTTGGCTCAGCAGGCCCACTGGCCAGTCCTATTCCTCCAGAGCGGCAGGAAATTTTCGCCATAATAAAGAGACAAGAAGAGGCATTGGAAAGGGCCAGGGCTGAGGCCGATAGGCAAGCGTAGCTGCTGGCTACCTTGGGAAAGGAAGACTTTGCTGAATTCATAAAATTCAAGGAATTTCAGTGTAAGCAGCAATAGCAACCTCAATAGCAGGCTCCAGTCTCCCCTCAAGGGGAGAGTAGCGCTGGTCAGGCTACCCAGGAGATCAAGTATACCATGGGTAAACCTGGCCCTGCCTATCAGAGGCAGCGCAAGCAGTACAGGGTAAAGGAACCCCGATGGGCAATAGCAGGGCCAACTCCCAGGATCCAAGTACCCGTGGTTCAAGACGTCCACAAATACTGGGACCCGATTGGTGCATTTCACAATGCCTACGGTGGTGTATATACAAGGGGTACTACCACCCTAGAGGCGGCGCAGCACCATACTGTGCATCAGTCCCACCGGATGCCCTGAGGAGGATACCTGCCTGCCTGTGCCTCAATTTTAAGGCACAATAGAAGGCCTTGGAGATCCACATTCCAGATCTCTAAGAAGCAACCACAGAGTGGCACGCAGTGCAGAGAACCAGAAAGAGGATACCACAGGAGGGAGACTCGCAAGGACAAGCTGTCTCGAGAGTGCCGATCCCTCAGGCACTTCATCCAGTGCCTATCACTGCCCGGCCTTATACAATAGGCCAAGCAAGACCAGCGGGAGAGCTGCAGCAGCCCCACATGATGCAATAAAAAAATGCGGCGCTGCAGGCTATGTCTCTATTTGGACAGCCGGGGCCGTCCTCACAACCGCAACCACAAATGGCGAGACAATACCAACCTCTTTCTCCATCCCATTAGTGGCCTGAGGAGGATGAAGAGGAAGAGGAGCTACTATTTGAAGAACCACAGCCATGGTACATGCAGGCCCAAGAGCCACCACATCAGGAACGACTGGCCTCCGTTGCAGCAGGCCTCCATATGACGACAGACGGGCCCCCGCCCCCGCCGGAGGACTACAACCCTTATAGTCTTGGATATTTGGGATTGGGCTAGGGTTACTTAACCGCTACCCAAGAGGTTCCTTTTGCTCCTATGTATCTGCAGCCCGAGAGGGCAGTTCAGGTGAGCATACCGAAAATGAATACTCAAGGCATTAAGCCACCTAAGTGGAATAAAGACAAGCAGGCCTTGACAAAGTGGTTACAAGAAATCATTCTGTATTTCAAAACCACTGTTGCACCCCGGAGTCAGTGGGGATGGATAGCACTGAATACTCTTGAAGAGTCAGTGAAGCATAGCCTGCTTGTGCATTTAGGTCACTTGTGGGGAGTGACTATTGATGCAGAAGTGCTCTCGAGGGCCGACTTTCAACTATCATGGGAACAATTTAAGTATGGGATGGAGACACTTTACGATCACAAATACTCAGACTTTGAAATTCGGTCTGAGATAGCAGCCTTCACAAAGACAGGGACTTTGGGTCCCGATACTATTAAATACATGCAGCTTTTGGAACAAATGTTTCTCAAGTGTGAGAAAGATTTGTATGACTATTCCAAACTACATGCATTATTCACAGGCCTATGTCTTGATATAAAGCAAAGATACTTACTAAACCAAGATGGTGAGCAATGGACCACTTACGCAAGCCAAAGGGCACATTTGTACAAAGTGGCACCAATATATAACCAGGAATACAAGTCATATGGCTCTCGTCAGAATAGCAGCCACATTGGCAAAAGCATTACAAGCAATAACCTTGGTATGAACCGAATCATCTGAAAGCATCATGCTTTGAAGGTTGATAATAGAGGCAAACCCATTCTCCAAACAAAACCCCGAATTTGAGGAGTACCAGTTTGCAAGGTTCCCAATGTGGATGTGCAAGGAAGAACCCAAGGAGATCGCGGATATGAGCCCATTGAGGCTATCCAGGATCCAATGGAAGGCAACCCCGCTACAAGTCCCACTCAGCTCAAGGACACTATCATCAAGGTTTTAAAATGGGCAGGATAATGCTTTCAGTGTTTCAAACTGTTCCACGCTGAGCATCTATCTAATGGGCCTTATGACTAGCACGGTACATTGCCACCGATGAAGGTGAGATCCCCACCAATGAAGTAGAGTAACACATGTCACAATGTTGTGAACTCAATTTGCCTGCAAGTGCAAAGGAGTAATGTGAATAATCACACTCTGAGAGTGCAACCTGTGAACTCCTGGAAAACTATTGCACCTGTGGTACCCATGCCTAAAGTGTCTACAGTGAGTGTAATAGCCGGTATCAAATAGCAGCAAAAGAGTCACAGTGACTCTACAACCAGAGAGGGTAGAAAAATGCCGTCAGACCATTCTGACCGCATGATCCTTCGTGAGCACTTTCAGCACATCCAATCCCTAGTGCCTCACCAATTTACATTAGATGCCTACGCTAACCCCAAAAGGGACAACGCTCATTGCGAGTGGTTTTGTTCAACTATAAAAAGCTTTCTAAAACAGCCTTTGCAAAATGAATTTGTGTGGATTAATCCACCATTCTAGAAAGCTCTGCCCTTTCTGGAGCATTACTTTGTAGAACATGCAAAGAATCCCACTAAGTGTAGTGTGTGCATCTTATTACCTGCGTGGTGGTGTTTTACCGAACACCCATGCCTGCAGTGAATGCGCACCTTGGTGCATTACCCCAAGGGTACTCGGTTGTTCACTCAACCAACCAACGACCAATCAGATCGTACAACTATGGCTGGCATCCCTTGGCCAGTTAATATGTATTACGAACCCCCAACAGGAGTTGCTAGTCAGCGCATTCGTGGCGTGATGTCTGACCATCCCCGGCTAACATTTGCAGGCCGTGTTAGTCATTAGCCTGCGTCAAACCTTTTTGACACTGGTGCTACGGACACTACTTACATTACACCGGCTTGCTGCCGGCAATTAGGGTTACACTAAGCAGCCCTTAGTGGCCTCCAACCAGCACATACACCGGATTCATCAGTTGCAGTGGCTAGCTCGTGCCACTCATCAGGTGGTCGATCCAACTGAGTTCTCTACCCCAGAGAGTGTCTCCCTGGACCCTCCTAAATCAAAGGTCCTCCTTGCCAATGGCACTGCACTCCCCTCTTTGGGAGTCGTTGACGTTCCTTTAACCATCCAAGGTTACAAGGATATTGTCTATTGTGTTGCTATTGATCTCTCCGACGATTATGATATCATTCTTGGCAATAATTGGCTCTACGAGCAGGCCGGTGTTATTGATTATTGTCGTGGACACATTCGGGTTGTCTCCCGTGGCCGTGAGATCATTCTTCACAGTGCAGTGCATTGCGCTTCTCCTTTTGCAACCCCTTCGGGTGTTCCTTCTGCCCCTCCAACTGTTCGTCGTTTGGGCCACTTGTGTTCATTTGGTCATGCCCATCGTGCCTACCGGCGGGGATCTCCTCTCCGTTTGGTTTTGGTTTGCCGGGTCAGCGATCTCCCCGAGGGGGATGCACTAGGCCCTTTGGGCACGGCTATGACACAACAAGGTTGAGAGACCATATCAGCCCTTGTCGATCCTGACAAGATCTCTGCACTCTTGGAGGAGTATAAAGACCTCTTTTCTGAGGAACTACCTGCCGGCCTTCCCCCAGATTGGGGTCTTGCCTTAACCATCCCCTTACAGGAAGGGACAAAACCGGTAAAGCGACCAGCATTCCGGTATAGTCCTAAGGAGATGGACGAGATAAGGGAGCATGTAGATTACCTTTTATGGAAAGGTCTTATTATGGAGAGTAGTTGCCCTTTTGGGGCCCCGGTACTGTTTGTACCTAAGCCTGATGGCAGCCTCCGAATGTGCATTGACTATAGGGCGTTGAACAAGGCCACTATCAAAAATAAGTGGCCTATACCAAGGATAGATACCCCGTTGGATCAGTTGCAAGGAGCTAAAGTCTTCTCAACAATTGACTTGCAGCAAGGGTACTACCAGCTCAGAATTAATATAGCCGATTGTGCCAAGATGGCGTTTGTGACGCCTTTGGGCTTATATGAGTTCAAGGTGCTTCCTTTCGGACTCGCAAATGCCCCAGCAATCTTCCAGCAGACGATGCACCACATCTTTGGTGATCAAATTGGCAAACACGTTCTAGTCTACTTGGATGACATTTTGGTGCTTAGCCAATCTGCAGAAGAACATTTGCAACACCTGAAATAGGTGTTAGATGTGCTACGATGACAGAAGTTATATTGTCGTCTACACAAATGTCAATTTAATAAGGAGGAGATCTCCTACTTGGGACACATTGTGTCTCAAGAGGGCATTTGCCCAGACCCGGAAGGGATTGAGAAAGTGGAGAACTGGCCTATACCACAGTGCGTGAAGCACGTTTAGCAGTTCCTTGGCTTAGCCAACTATTTTCAAAAGTTCATCCAGGGCTGTTCAAAAATAGCAACTCCCTTAATAGACTTGACCAAAAAAAATGGCAAGTGGGAGTGGACGGCCAAGTGCCAGGCAATATTTGAGCATATAAAGGAAGGCTTAACAACAATTCCTTTGCTCAAAATGCTGGACTCCAATAGACCCTTCGAGGTCATTGTGGATGCATCCCAAACTATTGTGGGAGCAGCCCTCATGCAGGACAACCATCCAGTCTGTTACTCCAGCAGGAAAATTTTCCCTGCAAAGCTGAATTATAGCGTAATAAACTAGGAAGCATTAGCTTCCATGCATGCCATCTAGTTATGGCATTGTTACCTAGAGGGGACACGTTTCAAGCTGGTAACGGACCATTGCCCACTGACATATTTGAAATCACAGCCACAACTGAGTAGGCGACAGGCCAGATGGTCAGAAATCCTGCAGCAATTTGACTTTGAGTGGGAATATTGCCCAGGGCAAAAGAATGTGGCTGATCCACTTTCTTGAATCCCACCTACTTCTATTGAACAGGAAGCCAGGAGAAAAAGTCAATTGGCTATAGGTGGCTTAAGGGCAATGCACAAGCGGGGAAATGACCAACGGTCGAATAGGACGGTAGAGGCAGAACATCTAGCCTCCAAAATCTGTGAGGCGTACAGCCATGATCCCCAGCTTGAGTCTGTAAAACAACAGCAAGAGTTGCGCTGTGCAAACGACTTATGGTTGCGAGGTGAGCAGGTATATATACCAGCCAGTCTAAAGACTGAGATTTGCCAGTTGGCGCATGACCATCCAAGCGCAGGACACTTTGGTCAAGCAAAACCCTGGACTTAGTCCAAAGGTATTACTGGTGGCCAGGAATGCGACGAGAGATATAACTACATGTTGATACTTGCCTGGTTTGTCAACAGGCTAAGTATTCTCATCAAAAGACCCCAGGCTTACTTTAGCCATTGGGCATTTTTGAGGAGCCATGGATTGAATTGTCTATGGACTTCATTACTCAACTACCAAAAACTAAAGGAGGTCATGATACCATCGTCGTGTTCGTCAATAGGCTGACCAAAATGGTGTGCCTCGCAGCAACTAAGACTGAAGTCTTTGCGGAAGGAGCGGCAGACTTACTGGTGCAGAATGTGATAAGGCACCATGGTCTCCCCTCTATGATAATGTCTGACAGAGATGTTCGGTTCAGTTTCAGGTTTTACCGGTACCTGGCAAAGAGGTAGAAAGTACAGCTCAACTTAAGCACTGCGTACCATCCACAGACGGATGGCCAGACCGAAGTCATGAATCGGGTTCTGGAGGAATACTTACGCAGCTACACGCATTTTGATCAAAAGCGTGGGACGAATTGTTAGCCATGGCCGAGTTTGCAATGAACAACTCGAAAAAAAGTTCAACCCAAGAGACCCCATTTTATTTGAACTACGGTCGACACCCAAGGAGTCCCTTAGCTCTGGGGGTGCAAATTCGGAAGTTGTTGAAAGCTTATGATAATCCGAATGCCTGCGGTTTGGCAGTGGCCATTGATAGGGCACAACAGCCTTATTTGAGGCGAAATGGTACACCCCTCGTAGAGGGATTACTAGCCATGACACGATTTGATCACCGTGTCCAGACAGTGCTGAAAGAGGCCAAAGAGTGCTTAGAGAAAGCACAGGCCAGGCAGTCAAAGCATGCTGACCGCCATCGGAGGGAAGTGTCGTATGATAAAGGAGATGACGTCCTCCTTTTGACACAACATATTACCCTCAAACACCCAGGAACGTGGAAATTACTACCGACGTGGATTGGGCCCTTCACCATCCTCGACCGGATAGGTTCTGTCGCATATCAATTGGAACTTCCGGATAGCATGAGCAAGATACATCCAGTTTTCTATGTATCTAAGCTCAAGCCATATAAGGCTAGTGGCAGAGTACAACCACCTCTAGTCCCTTTCGAGATTGAAGGGGAACTGGAGTATGAAGTTGAACGTATCCTTGACAAAAGAGTCAAAAAATGCAGCCGACGGCAGGACTCCATTGAGTACCTTGTCAAGTGGCTAGATTATGGACATAAACATAACAGTTGGGAATCAGCAAAAATAGTTGCAAACGCACAGGAATTGGTTCAAGCATTTGAAAATAGCAGAACTCCTATGACGCATGTGCAAACTGGTCGAAATATATGTAGTACAAGATGTACACACGGACATGAGCAAGTTTGTATTTGTTACGAATAGGATGTGGGTGTGGGGTTCCTGCCCTCTTTGAGCCGCGGACCCGCCTCGCCGGGCACCTAGGTCCTTACAGGGCACCTAGGCGGGACCACCCCTCCTACTCCCGTATCCTAATATGGATAAAGGTTACAGTGGGTGAGGAATAGTACGTGCCTTGGGCAGGGCGTCCCCCACACCAAGGGCCATTAGTAGGACGTCTCCCACATCAGGCTGGTGCGCGTAACATTCGTCCCCCTCAGGGAGAGGGGCGTCCTCGTCCCAGTATAAGTGGATACGGGAGCAGAAACATTGTATGTATGTTGGTGGAACTGGCTGTGCGATTTGCCACATGCCCAGTTAACAAAACACAACACACAAAACAGTTTTGGATGAAGAGAAAGAGTGGTTGTTTTACATGACCGTCCCGGCCTTCACAACCCTCATTAAAACTCTTCCTCAGCCAAGTGGCTGGAAATGTTTGACCTCCCGGCCTTTCATCGGCGACCACGATGCCGAGTACCACCAGAAGCCCACGCCGGTACAGATCGGCCCGGTGCGGCACCCCGCCGTCGCCCACGTCCGCGTGCACGCTCAGGCGCACGGGGAAATGGCACGTAGGGGTCGGCGGTCTCCAACCTCTCCCCGTTGAGGATCGCAACGGACATGGCGTTCATGTGTCCAAACTGCGACCTTGCACGGGGGGCAGTATACCCAGTGTTTTTCTGGGCCCAGCGCAAGAGAACCTGTCAAAAGCATAAGCACACATGAGCATGTTTCAGTATGTACATCCCGTACTTCATGCAGTTTGCATTCGCATCACAGGTGTTCTGCCATTTTCAAATGCTTGAACCAATTCCTGTGCATTTGCAACTGACTTTGCTGATTCCCAGCTGTTATGCTCATGTCCATATCCCAGCCATTTGACAAGGTACTCAACATAGTTTTTGCGTCTCCCACGCTTTTTAATCCTTTTGTCAAGGATACGTTCAACTTCATACTCCAGTTCACCTTCGATCTCGATAGGTACTGGGGGTGGCTGTACTCTGCCACTTGCCTTATAAGGCTTAATCTTCGATACATGAAATACTGGATGTATCCTATGCATGCTTTCCGGGAGTTCTAGTCGATATGCGACAGAACCTATCCGGTCGAGGATGGTGAAGGGCCCAATCCACCTCGGTAATAGTTTTCGAGTTCCAGGGTGTTTGAGAGTAATATGTTGTGTCGAAAGGAGGACGTCATCTCCTTTACTAAACGACACCTCTCTCCGATGGCGGTCAGCATGCTTTGACTGCCTATCTCGTGCTTTCTCTAAGCACGCCCTGGCCTCTTTCAGCGCTGATTGGACACGGTGATCAAATCGTGTCACTGCTGGTAATCCCTCCACGAGGGGTGTACCAGACTGCCTCAAATAAGGCTGCTGCGCCCTTTCAATGGCCACTGCCAAGCCGCGGGCATTCGGATTGTCATAGCCCTTTAAAGGCTTCCGAATTTGCACACCAAGAGCTAAGGGACTCTTTGGGTGCCTCCCGTAATTCAGGTAGAACGGGGTTTCTTGGGTGGAACTGTTTTTCGAGTTGTTCATTGCAAACTCGGCCATGGCTAACAGTTCATCCCACGCGTCATGGTCAGAACGCGTATAACTGCGTAAGTAATCCTCCAGAACCCGATTCATGACTTCGGTCTGGCCATCCGTCTGTGGATGGTACGCAGTGCTCATGTTGAGCTGGATCTTCCACCTCTCGGCCAGGTACCGGTAAAACCTGGAAGTGAACCGAACGTCTCTGTCGGACACTATCTGAGAGGGGAGGCCGTGGTGCCTTATCACATTCTGCACCAACAGGTCAGCTGCTCCTTCTGCGGAGAGCTCGGTGGTCGTAGCTGCAAGGCGGACCATTTTGGTCAGTCTATCGACGAACACGACGATAGCATCATGACCTCCCTTAGTTTTTGGCAGTTGTGTAATGAAGTCCATGGACAACTCTGTCCATGGCTCCTCAGGAATGCCCAGTGGCTGTAATAAGCCTGGGGTCTTATGACGAGGGTACTTAGCCTGTTGACAAACCAGGCAAGTATCAACGTACTGGTGTACTTCTCGTTGCATTCCTGGCCACCAGTAATGCCGCTGGACCAAGCCCAGGGTCTTAGCTTGACCAAAGTGCCCAGCACTTGGATGGTCATGAGCCAACTGGCAGATCTCAGTCCGCAGACTGGGAGACTCAGGGATATACACCTGAGTGCCTCGCAGCCACAACCCGTCTGTACAGCGCATATCTTGCTGCTGTCTAACAGACGCAAGCTGGGGATCCTCGCCATAGGCCTGACGGATCCTGGAGGCTAGATCTTTGGCCTCTACCGTTTCAGTTGCCTCTTTTTGGCTGCCCCGCTTATGCTTTACTCTTAAGCCACATACAACTAGTTGACTTTTCCTCTTAGCCTCCTGCTCATCGGGCGATGGAGGAATGCGAGAGAGTGGATCAGCCACATTCTTTCGCCCTGGGCGGTATTCCCAGTCAAAGTCAAACTGTTGTAAGATTTCTGACCACCTGGCCTGTCTGCGGCTCAGTTGTGGTTGTGACTTAAGGTAGGTCAACGGACAGTGGTCCGTTACCAGTTTGAAGCATGTTCCTTCAAGGTAACATCTCCACAACTGGACAGCATGGACCGAAGCTAAAGCTTCCTGGTCTGTCACGCTGTAGTTCAACTCCGCTGGGAGGAACTTTCGACTCGCATAACAAATAGGGTGATTGTCCTGCATCAGGACCGCCCCCACAGCAGTTTGTGAGGCATCGGCGATGACCTCAAATGGTCTCTCAGGATCTGGCATTTTGAGCAAAGGAGCCGTGGTCAAACACTCCTTGATGTGCTCAAATGTTGACTGACATTTCGACGTCCACTCCCACTTGCCATTCTGTTTGGTCAAGTCTGTCAAGGGAGTCGCCATTTTCGAATAGCCCTGAATGAACTTTCGAAAGTAATTTGCCAGTCCGAGGAACTGCTGTACGTGCTTCACGCACTGAGGTACAGGCCAGTTCTTCACCTTTTCAATCCCTTCGGGATCTGGGCGAATTCCTTCTTGAGACACGATGTGTCCCAGGTAGGAGATCTCCTCCTTATTGAACTGACACTTGTGCATTCGACAGTATAACTTTTGCTGTCGTAACACTTCTAACACCTGCCGAAGGTGTTGTATGTGTTCTTCAGCAGTTCGGCTAAACACCAAGATATCGTCCAAGTAAACTAGGACGTGTTTGCCAAGTTGATCACCAAATATATGGTGCATCGTCTGCTGGAATATCGCAGGGGCATTCGCAAGTCCAAAGGGAAGTACTTTGAACTCGTACAAGCCCAATGGCGTAACAAACGCCGTTTTGGCACAATCTGCCTTATCGATCCGTAATTGGTAGTATCCCTGTTGCAAGTCAATAGCCGAGAACACCTTGGCTCCTTGCAGTTGATCCAATAGGGTATCTATTCTCGGGATCGGCCACTTATTCTTGATAGTGGCTTTGTTCAATGCCCGGTAATCAATACACATTCGGAGGCTGCCATCTGGCTTAGGAACGAAAAGTACAGGGGCCCCAAAGGGACTACTGCTTTCCGTAATCAGACCTTTCCTCAACAGGTAATCCACCTGTGATCGGATCTCCTCCATTTCCTTCGGGCTGTACCGGAAAGCTGGTCGCTTAACCGGTTTGGTCCCTTCCTCCAATGGGATAGTTAATGACACTCCTCTGTCTGGAGGTAATCCCTCAGGGAGTTCATCAGGGAACAGATCTTTATACTCCTCCAAGAGGGCTGTGATCTGTGCTGGTGGAACAGCATAAGTTGTGGTCTCCCGACCTGATGTGGCCAAAGGGCCTGGTGCGTCCCCCTCAGGGAGGTCGCCGACCCGGCGAACCAAAACCAAGCGCAATGGAGAACCACGCTGGTAGGCTCGACGAGCAAAACCCAGCGAACACAAATGACCCAACCGGCGGGCCGGTAAGGAAGGAGAAACAGTGGAACGGGGAGTACTACGAAGAGTAATCTCACGTCCACGAGAAACGACACGGATTTGACCACGACGATAATCAATGACACCGGCATGCTCATAGAGCCAATTGTCGCCGAGGATAATGTCATAGTCGTCAGAAAGGTCAATGACCAGGCAACGGACTGTGTCCTTGTAGCCTTGAATGGTCAAGGGGACATCGACAACCCCCAAAGATGGGAGGGATGTCCCATCCGCTAAAAGCACTTCACTTTCCATGTGAGGATCATCCACACGCGGAGGTGTGGAGAACTCCGTGGGATCCACAATACGTCGCGTCGCACGTGCCAGACGGCGAAGGCGATTAATGCGACGAAGCTGTCGATTAGACAGTGCATGAGGCGAACGTGGCGTTAAGCCTAACCGACGACAACACGTCGGGTTGATGTACGCGGTGCCAGTCGCCCCGGTATCAAAGAGAATTGAGGCGGGCTGGTGCCCGACCTGGCCGGTAAACGTCAAACGAGGCTGGTCTTGTGAGACCCCTCTGATGCGGTGTTCCGCTGAACCCACAAAGGGTTGGTAATATACGTTTACAGGCCAAGGAATGCCAGGCATTTCCTTGCGACCAGGACGATCATTCTGCGGTTGTGTAAACAACCGGGTACCCTTTGGGTAATGTACCAGAATGCGCAAGGTGCGCAACCGGGGATCGTCCGTAAACGTTCGCCATGCAGGCAGTAATATACATGCGCCTACTTGTGTAGGAGCTTTTGCTCTTTCCGCAAAATAATGGTCCAAAAAGGACGCTGCCTGTTGGAAAGGTGGATTAATCCACGCAAATTCATGAGCGAGTGGTTTCCGTAGGAAACTGTCGGCTCTTGAGCAATATCGTTCGCAAAGTGCGTTATCCCCATTGGGGTTGGCACATGCATCAAGTGTGAAACGATATGCAATCAGTGATTGAATGTGCTGAAAATGCTTAGGATGCAACATGCGATCAGAACGATCGAGGTCACTGCGAGGACCCTTTTTGGTCCTGTCCGGCTGCGCCGGTGTGTGAGACAATTTCATCACACGATTCACAGCAATTTGTGCAGCTCGCACTTTCGGAACAGGAATCACCGGTGCTGCATTCATGCGCACATCCATCGGTGCAGTTCGCAGTTTCACACTGGTGATATTATGCTTTCGCATTGCCAAACACAGTTTGGTGGAAGCATGTAACGCTGACACGCGTTTGCGAGCGGGACTCACCGGCATCTGCGGGAGTACTCCACGCCCTTCGCATTCGCGGGGATGGTCAGCTGAGTAGGGCTTGAAGCACTTGTAACAGCGTCCAGCCTGCTTCAAGACTTCCAACGTTGTGTCGCGTAATTGCGCACTGTTGGTGACCATCTTTTCTTCCATTGGGTCGCGGATATCGGCCAGCGGCTCGTAGTTCCGCTCCCCATGCGAAGCCTGCGGCTGCATTTTCATAGCAACACGAGAACTTTTGTAAGTCGTCCCTCCTTGACCTCTCGGTCTGTTATTCAAAACTGGTTTGCCACGACGATCCACTTTCAGTGCGTGGTATTTTTGAATAACTCTATTAGGAGCAAGACGATTACTCGTGTGCGATTTGCCATCCCGGCTTTCATTTCGACGAGAGCCATATGCCTTGTATTCTTGGTCATATGTTGGTCCCACTTTATATAAATGCGCCCTCAGGCTGGCATAAGTGGTCCATTGCTCATCATCTTTATTTAAGAGGCATTTCCTCTTAATATCTGGACGGAGTCCAGTATACAATGCATGCAACTTGGAAAAATCATCAAGTTCGTTCTCACACTTGAGAAACATTTGTTCCAAGAGCTGCATGTATTTGATTGTATCGGGACCCGAGGTCCCTGCCTTTGTAAAGGCTGCTATTTCCGACCGAATTTCGAAGTCGGAACATTTATGATCATAAAGTGTCTCCATGCCATACTTAAACTGTTCCCATGACAGTTGAAAGTCTGGCCGTGAGAGCACTTCTGCATCAATTGTTATCCCCCATATGTGTCCCAACTGGGCTAGTAGGCCATGTTTCACTGACTCTTCAAGAGTATTCAGTGCTATCCACCCCCATTGTGTCCGGGGTGCCATAGTGGTTTTGAAATACATGATGATTTCTTGTAACCACTTGGTTAAGGCCTGTTTATCTTCATTCCATTTTGGGGGTTTCATGCCCTGACTGTTCATCTTAGGCATGTTCATGCTCACCTGAGCTTCCCTTCCGGGTTCGTAATAAACTGGCGCATATGGAATCTCCTGCGCCGCTGCCAAATAGGCTTGACCGGTATAACCCGGCCCTTGGGGATTGTACCCCTCCGGAGGCGGTGGAGGCCCCATTTCCGCCCGATGTGGCTCAACAGCCTGATCACCCTCCAGCCCAAACAGAAATTCCTCATGTGGAGGTTCCTGGGTCTGGAAATGACCGGGCGGGTACTCGTACACCCTCTCGTAACCTCCCGATCCGGATGGATGGGATGATCCACTGTAAGCGGGTGTTGGGTACTCCTCTTGTCTTGGGGCGATCTCCGCCTGTGGTACCCTTCCGGGTTGGTATGCCCTCCCGGGCTGTGCCGCCATCCCTGGCTGATAGTACCGAACTGGCGGATACACAGCTGACTCCGGCGCAAATGGAGACATCTCCTGCAGCCGTTGGATCTTTTGCTGCGTCGTTTGCACAGGAGGCTGTGATGTCCGCTGTCCAGCCTGCCCCATTGTATAAGGCCGCACCGGCTGTCTTGGCGCCATTTCTGGCTGAGCCACTGGACGAGCCGGTGTGGAGGGACCTGCCTGCATCGATGGTCCCGGGGGCATTTGCACCGATCCCTCTTCAGGGACTTTTCGGCCAGTTCTCTGGATGGCCTGCCATTCCATGGCTGCTTCCTGACCCTCTGGCACATATATCCCCAGTGCCGTCTGCTGCGCATCAAAGAGGCCACGCAGCTTCCCGGGTATACGTTGGAGGGCGTCCCTTGGGACTTGGGCCCTGTACGGGGCATGTCCTCCACGGGGATGATAATACCCCTTAAAGTATACCCCTCCATGAGGGTCATGAAAGGCGCCCAGCGTATCCCAAAAGCCCCTCGTGTCCTGTATGACAGGGACACGCATCACTGGGGTGGGCTTTGCAGCCTCGGGCGGCACCTTGGCACGTCCTCTTTGATCAGCCGCCATTTGCTGGGCGCGGCGTTCCTGGTATCCAGGCCCCGGTTTCGCCGGTTTATAGGCAATTTCCTGCCGTCCATGAGAAATCTGCTTTGCTTCTTGCAGCTCCAGATATGCTGCATAGTCTTCATCCCCCATCAAGGAACGAAGCTGTGCAGCTTTCTCTGCATCCGCCTTTGCTTTCTGCAAAGCAGCTTCCTGCCTCTGCAGGATCTCATATGTCTCCCGTCTTTCCCGGGGAATTGGACTGGCAGGTTCACCTGCTGAACCGAGATACACAATCTCATCGTTACCAGCAGAATCACCAATTTCTGCACGGTTACGCGTCTGTGTATTCTTCACAACAGGTTGCAGCAAAGACAGTTCAACAGGATGTTTACCTGAGACTGGCCTTTGCGGGCCTTTGGATTCCTCCTTTGCCTTTCTAGGTTGTGTTCTCGCCTCTGCAGGCGGGTCTTTGGCCTTATCAGGCTGTTCTTTCGCCTTTGCTTCTCCAAGCGGGATCTCCCTCTCCGGCATCCTTTGCACCTTAGGACCGCTGGTTTCCACAACCGATGGCGATGCCGGCTCCGGTTGGAGAGGGACAAAGCGGGCAGGGTGGTTTACACCACTGCCACTGCCGCTACTGTCCTGCTGGTCTGCCCAGCGGGTGGAGGTCCCCTCCTTGGCAATACGGGCAAAGGCCTTAGCCTGCTCGGCCGGATCCAGCTCATCGACCTTGGGCTGTACCTCCAGGCGTTGCGCCTTTTGGCTGCCTCCTGCGGAGAAAAACTGCTTGATCTCAGCCTTGCGCTGGCGTTTGTGAGCTCGCTTACGCTCATACTTTTCAGGATTCAATTGACGATCCCGCTCACGTCGCAGCGCTTTCAACTCTCTCCGCTGTTTGGCCTTTCTGGCCTTTTGCTCATCTAATTTCTTTGCCCGAGCAAAACGATCTCGGTTACGAATCTGTCGTCTCTCCTTCTCCATCCTATGCACTTGTGCACGGGTTGACATATCACCCGGCAAAGGAGAAGCACATGATGAGAACGACAATTCCGAGATCTCCTCCCACCGCTCGTGGGGATCATTAGGGTCTGGTCTCTCTGGACTCACCTCGCTCAAGTCCCATGGTTCCGGGATATGCCTGAGCGCAAAGGCCATCTTTTCTGGCCAATTTGGGTCCTCTTTGGCAATTTGATCTGCCATTCCAGGACCATACCACCTTTGAATTCGTACCAGTCGGGCGGTGGTCAACCTTTCTCCAAACTGGTCGGCGGCCATTCGCCACCCCTCGTCAAGCTCATCAACGAGATCACTGTGGAACTTTGTCCACATTGCACGGCACGGTGGTTGCCGGCTATATGGATCTCGAGTGTCTGGAACGAACTCCAGCACCCTTGAGCTTTCACCAGGCCCCCATTCTGGTAATGCAGGCCTCCGAGGGCTCCAATTATGGCCTCCCGGCCTTGGCGGACTTTTTCCGCAAACAGCTTGAGCGCTTTCTGTGAGCGACTCATCTCCAGTCCCGTCCGATCCACTAGGTGTTCTCACATACACTTGGGATTTGAGCCGTAGCTCCGGGATCTTGACCTTCCGGCCTTGCATTCTCTCAACTCGCCCTAAGGCTTTGGCCTCCCGGCCTTGATATGGAGATTTCTCACTTTCCATCAGCCGCTCACCTGGCGATGGACTTTTCCGCTTTATATAAGCATCCTCTAGTTTTTCTTGATATAGAGAGGCCTGATGGATTGCTCTTTATACTGAACACTCAGAGAAAGCTGGGCTTACTATATATGAGCTGATTAACGCTTTGATTTTGTTCGGTGTGGAGAGCGGAGCTTTTAGTTTCAAGGGTTTCGTTGCTTGTTTCTTTATGGCTGGGCCGGAGCCGAGTGATGGCGGGATCTGGGCTGGAGGATCCTTCTTGAGGAATCCTGCTGGTTTCGCTTCGGGTTGCTAGATTCATGATTCTTGATACTAGATTTTAAGACTGGCCACAGAGCCATTGTCTGGTTCGAGCCTCGAGCCACATTCAAGGGTATCCACTTCTTCCATCGGCTCATCTTCTGCTGCGGGTGCCGATGTGGCTGTGGAGGGTCCAGCCATGTCCTCCCGGACTGTTACACCTCCTGGCCCATCCCGGGCTTGTTCCGTTCCTTGCCCATCCCGGGCTGTATCGATCGCCTGCCCATCCCGGGCTTGTTCTTCCCCCTGCCCATCCCGTGCTTGTTCCAGCGATTCCTCAGCCTCCATGGAGGAGGCCGGGGAAGGGCTTCGGCGTCTTGTACTCTCTCGCGCTCCCAGGTGGAAGCGTGGCCGCCACCCTCAGGCGGCTCCGAAACCAATTGTTACGAATAGGATGTGGGTGTGGGTTCCTGCCCTCTTTGAGCCGCGGACCCGCCTCGCCGGGCACCTAGGTCCTTACAGGGCACCTAGGCGGGACCACCCCTCCTACTCCCGTATCCTAATATGGATAAAGGTTACAGTGGGTGAGGAATAGTACGTGCCTTGGGCAGGGCGTCCCCCACACCAAGGGCCATTAGTAGGACGTCTCCCACATCAGGCTGGTGCGCGTAACAGTATTATTGTGGCAGGCAATGCTCCGTTGGGCTCAGAAAAATATTGGGTACCAAGGTGCCAGGTCCCACTCGCAATTTGGATATATGAATGCAATATCCATTGCAATTATGAGTGGAGAAAGAGTCTAGAGCGATGGCCCACTGATGAGGACATCAAAACGTGGGCGTGGTCAAGGGCGCCAGCCCAGCTATACTCCACGGGGATGAGGCCGCACGTGGGTGGCTGGAGGACTCCGTGGGGAATGTACAAGGTGATCCCTGTGCGTCATAGACATTTTCTGGACTTAGGCAGACCGAGAGGTCATAGTCAGGCCGATAGGTCATTGTATCATATGTACATTAGAATGACATTGAACTTTCCAACTGGTATACTAAAGGAAGAGGTTTAATGAAGGTTGTCAGTAAAAGCATTGTCCATGTAACAACCATTCCTTTCCTCTTCAATGTGCATGTGTCTCTGTAATGTGTGTGACTGGGCATATTGCAAGACGCACAACCAATTTCACCTACAGCAGGCCTACCGGCCACGCATGTGTCTACTCCCATATCACCGCACTAGGACGGGGACGTCCCACCTCCCTGAGGGGGATGAATATTACATACACTGGACTGATGTGGGGGATGCCCTACTAATGGCCCCTTGGTGTGGGGGACGCCCTGCCCAAGATATGGCAACGATACCCCAACCAGCTTATACGATTGTATACAATATGGGGGTAGGACGGGGTGGTCCTACCTAGGTCCCTTTAAGGACCTAGGTGCCTGGCGAGGTGGGTCCACGGCTCAAAGAGGGCAGGGGCCCCACACCAATCCTCATGTATCAACTGCCACAATCTAACTATGGGATGAAGGATGACCGGCACGTTCCAACTATGGGAGGAAGGACGCCCGCTTGTAAGGACGCTTGCTACTAGGGGGGGAAAGATGCAAGGGTTAGTCTTGGAATATTATATATTACAAGTTGTTTGGGAACATTTTACAGTAGGGGACACTCGTTTGTGGGAAAAGCACTGCACATTGTATAATAGGGGTCCTCACGGGAGCATTGTATATTAGAGAAACTAGGGCCAGTACTCAAGAGGGAATAGAGCTCATTAGAAATGGCAGCTCGGGTGTTTCTTGAATACCGAGAACAAAGGGGAAGTACCGGAGAGGAACCACCGTGTTGGTCAGCACAGTAGAAGTGGGTCTTGGGGACCAATGGGGTAGTGGGACAAAAGGACAAGGGATGGGATATTCGAACTACAAACTTAATGGGTATGCCAGAATTAGGGTGACTCACCCTATTCTGGCATGACCCTTGGGATGCCTTGGGAAGGCGGGCCCGGGTATAAATACAGAGACACCAAACCAGTTTATAATAAAAGTTGCTACGCAATTCTGACTCAACCAGTCCCCCACTCGAATGGAGAGAACGGGCCATTTCCCGTCTGGCCACAAAGGGATTCCACCCCTTACACTTGGGTCAGAAGGAAATTGAAAACAAATCAAATCGTTACATATTGTGCAGTACATGATCGAGGAAGATTGGTCTTTAAATTATGAGCCAATAGGGGGATGCGCACCCCTCCAGAATGAGGCATACAACAATGTCTTCAATATGCTTGTTACTAGTTTCCACAAAGTGCAAGCTTGATACACATCACTTTTGCCGTCGTTGCACAATACAACTTGCACAATATGGACAAGTCATTGTCATACAACAGTGCACAATACAATGGAATAAGTGCGCAGGCCCCAGGTTGCTACAAATTACCCAGCAGATGGCCCGCCGGTAGTGATTGTGTGGCAAGCAGTAGGATAGGCATGAGTGCGAGCAGGGTAGGCTTCACCGTCGTCCACCTCATAACTGACAACATAAATGCGCCCTTCTGGGGGATTACCGGTGCTCAATGGCGATTGGCAACGCCGGTGAGTGCAATAACCTAAAGGCGGATGAGTGATGTCGCTAAGCGGCTCATGGATCTTATCAAGTGGGGGAACCGCTTTAATAGGTAGTATCGTTGCTACAGTAAAGTGGCCTATTTGGCTTGGTTTGCATAGGTCCAACTGGACAATTGCCAGCGGCACCAGCAAATCCAGGCAAAGCATTGGGCAATATTGTCCAATCTCATTCGATCTAGACAACAAGACTGACACCGAATACCCACAACAGAAATCCACGATTCAGGGGTCTTGCTAACCCTCACTAAGAGTCGCCAATGCCAGCGAGTGCAATACCCAAAGGGCGGACGGGTGATGTCGCAAAGCCGCTTGCAAATCTTATTGGGCAGGAGAAACATGGCTTGGGCGTGCATGCCCGTTGTTGTACAACAACGTTGCTACAACCAAGTGGGCCATTTGACTAGGTTTGCATGGGTTGAACGATGGTCCCGGCAGGTCCAGCGACTCAAGAGGTGGTGGTCATTCAGAGAAGCAATAGCTTGTCACGGGCTACCCCAAACCATTGGTGGCTAGCAGCCGTGGGACACACTGGGCGTGATTGAAGTAGGTAGCTATCAAGCCACAACCTACTCTTCTACAACAAATGGGCCATTAAACATGGTTCACACAAGATAAACCTGATAGCCACCAGCAGGTCCAGCGACTCGAGCTAAGGTGCTCGCCAATCTTCTTCACCATCTTCTCCATAGCTAGTCAATCGGAACAACAACAACTTGTCGCATTTTAGCCCAAGCCATTGTTAATTGTCAGTTATGGGACACACTGGGCATGACTAAAGTAGGCAGTTGTGCAGCCACAACCTACCCTGCCGTTATATGCTTTTGAGCCCATACCAAATGAGCCGACTAGCAAATTGCCAACCCCGTTGAAGCTCCAGCATGACGCTCCACATCCACGTGCATTTCGATCGCTGCAAACCTCGCAGGACTATCGCCCATGTCAAAGTCCTTAGCTTGACGGCGTGGCCCTCCACTGGCGCGGGCACCACCAGCCACTCGCCCTTGCCTGTTTCCCATGGGTTTGGG
Source organism: Ostreobium quekettii (assembly GCA_905146915.1). NCBI lineage: Eukaryota > Viridiplantae > Chlorophyta > Ulvophyceae > Bryopsidales > Ostreobiaceae > Ostreobium > Ostreobium quekettii. Next base: position 17,326 of record CAJHUC010002985.1, on the reverse strand, counting down.
ATGATCCAAAAGCACGAACGCCTGGTGGCAGTGCTTTACATAGTACTATGGTTGAGTCATGCCAAATACAATTTCAGTAAGGGGCTGGGTTAAATAGGTTTTTGGTTGCCAGAAAATCCATACTCTTGTATCAACTTAGGTACGGGTCCAGACCAATTGGTCCGGTACCCATACCAATTAGTCCAGTTGGACCCGTATCTGAGTTGGGTATGATAACTAAACCTACCATACCATCTAGTCTAGTTTGGTGCCGGTACCTAAACTGGACCCACACCAAGCAAATGGTAGTCTGGGCACACATCTGATGGTGCCCAACGCCACAATATATGGAACCCCCATTCACCCCTATTCTAAATGTATTTCTATAGTAGATCATGTATACTACACCCTCTATAGATGACAAGATGCTTGGGGGTTTTGCTTAACAATCTCTGGCCTCGATCCTTGCTCAAGGAAATGCTTGATCTGTCTATGAAGTTGATGGAGGTCTTGAACCTCTTTGAGCTCCTTTTGTTACACACACCAGCCTGATGTGGGGGACGCCCTACTCATGGCCCCTTGGTGTGGGGGACGCCCTGCCCAAGGTATGGTTACTTATCCCAAGCAACTTAGCAATATTATACAATATGGGAATAGGTCGGGGTGGTCCCACCTAGGTCTCCGTGAGGATCTAGGTGTCCAGTGAGGCAGGTCCACGGCTTAAAAAGGGCAGGAGCCCCACACCAACAACCTTCACATATCACCTTTCCCTTGTTTTAATGATACCATAACTTCCAAAATATATAGCTGGTTCTTTTGTGAAGGGGAAGCACCTAGCAGAAGGTTGCACAACTCCCATTGCTTCTTAAGCAACGTTGCATTGTTTTCTTTGACAACCGCAACTATTCCACACAGCCTCTTGTCGAAAAAAATTGTGAGTAACCTCCCTTTCCACCACCCTGATCTTCTCCTAAAAATATGGAGTGCCCTAAGAAGCACTGGCTCATTCCCCTCTCCCTCATGGCTGTGAATCACAGGAATATCATAGCTTGTGATATTCCTCTATATCACCAATTGTACCATCCCAAGCATCCACCAACCTTTTGAAGGTTACTTACTTATAATCAAGTATTGCAACTTCTCCATGCATATCCGGAGTTTTGAGAACACCTAGTGTCTCCTGAACAACTAGCCCAAAGCTTGGCAACTTGCCTAAGATTGACGCAACTTCGAACAACCATTTACCTCTATCAACAACTATATGTTACGCTTTTGTCCTTAGTGGGTTGGGACACCAGTACTTTAGGCTTTCCGTAGAAAAACCCCTGGTGGAACAATCTGCCTTAGGCAGGGTTCGAACTCACGGCAAGGTGGACCGGTTTCGGCGTTCGCCACAACGCCTCATCAGCACCCTTGTACTAGAGTTCTCCCATTGGTATTTATACCTTTTTTGCCATTTTTAGCTGTCACCACTAGACCTCACGGCCTGGACCGTAACACTATAACTTATTTTTCTCACAAATTTTGTGCAAGGTCATGTACCCGCTTCCACTGTGGGTCAAGATGGATGGCCTTGTTCCCCCGGGTGACCTGTACTTGCACTCCAAGGGTTGCAACACATTCTTGCATGTGCGCTTCCAACTTGTTGGCACCCGTCTCAAACTCCACTTTGTAATGCATTCCCAGAAGTTGCTGCCACCACTGGATTTTCACCAAGCAGGGTTCCTCGCTCATACTAAATGATGAATGAGGCATACTAGATGCTTCAGGCAATCCATCCGAGCCCACTGCATATGTATTATAAATACTACATCAGCCTAATGGTATAATTACAGGAAGTATCATGTCTTTCTCGTTACTAAACCAAATGACTTGTTCTCTAGCTCATTGAGTAGAAAACCAGTTGCATTATCACGTCCCAAAATTTCATCTCATTTTCCCTTATCTTTCTATTCAAATCTAGAATTTTAAGATGAAATTTTTAATATCTTCATAACCGTTGGGTCTCTTGAGCCCAAACTTTGGCACCGAATAAGAATCTGACTAATTCAAGAGAAGTCAAAATGAATATTGAAAATAATACTCACTCATTATAAATCGACCATTGAATATATAAAAAATATCAGAAAAATGTAATAACCTTATTTAAACTATAATGGGTTTTGAAGACACATGCACAACCTAGTCCAAGCTTGTTGAAAGTTTTATATAGTCATAAACTGTACTAACACATTCCCACGAGCGATACGCACCTGATGCTGGATAATACAACCCGATCCTAGGCCCCTGGGGTGCCCCCATGGGTGCCAAGTTGAGTCAATTGGTGGCAGTACAACTGCTTGCCCTCAACTTGGCCTCTGCATCCCTATTCACCCCCCATGCCCCACAAGCCTTTGAGAGCGGTTCTCTCTCCCGATCCCCTGCAATCAAACTCCCCGTGCAAGTTGGGTGCCAACCCCCCTTCTCCACAATTTTGCTAAGTTACTTTTTCTTTGGAGTGCAAAGATCGACCATGTGGCTTAGTGAGCCATGGCCGTCCGCAGGACCCGTGCCCGATTAGTGTGGTTTTCAGTTGTGGTGCCCACCAAGGCGCCCCGATGAGGCCCGGATGGCCTCCTGCACTGGATGGTTGGTGGGCTTTGCCCGGGCACTCATGTTTTTGGGTTTGTTGTATGGGGCCAAGCTTGCATGTGGCCAGGCATGGGGTTGTTGTGCATGCTGTGGGAGCACATTGCCATGCGGCTCGTAGGTGCAGCCGTAGGTTATAAGTGGGTGAGAGAAAAAGGAATTTCATTTTGATGGCATGTGGTCACCCTTTGCGAGGGTGGCCACCACCCGGATCACGTGACAATATGGCCACTAGGCCATACGATTGTATCTCATCCCCCAATACGGTCCTGGAGGGGGGCCTTAAGTATTGGTCATATATCTAACCATATCTCCTCTACCTCTAACCCAATGGAGGCAGTTCAAGAACATATGAGCTCTGGCACGTGGTTTTTCCGTGTGCGCCCCATGCGATGGATCGACGATCCCTCCGGCGGTTGGCCAGGCGTAATCGGCACGGTCGCTTGATCGATCTCGACGCGGCGTGGATGTGGTGGGCCCCTTGGCAGAACGGCCTCTATGGTGCGTTAGTCAGAAGGGCAGATTGGGTCCGGCGTTGTCTTGCACGTGGTTTGCAGGCAGGCAATAATAGCCAAATGGGATGTTCGTTACTGGGTTCGCAGTGTCTTGTCCCCACAGCACACAACATGGTTACAGAACCCTCAAGTCACCCTGTACTTAAACCACCATCCCCATAAGCACCCAGACCGTCCCCAAAACCCTCATTTCAATGCAGCAAAATGGCCTAAAAATAGCCAAAATATCAAAATCGCCTCTTTGTGCTCGATGCAGAGCCTCCACGCGGATAATTGGTCTGTGCGCCTTTGCGTTGTATCTCACTCCACTTGAATAAAGAACCAAAGACAATGTTCACACAATAACTACCTCCCCCTAGGGGTAGATTTAACCTTGAAAACAAATCATTCGTTTGTCGAAATGTCGACTGTCGTTGGTCCTCTTTGGGCTTGTCTCGTCGGTCCATCTTCAGTAATTCTCTGGCACTTGTGAAGTTTTCTGCTGGGATCAACGTTGCATCGTCAAGAGACCAGCTTGTCCACAACACAAGGAATTCCTTTGTCGTTGACTGCTTGGTCCTCCCCACCGCCACCTCAACAACTTCTCCATATTGTAGGGCTCATCCTCCTCTGACTCTAGCTCTCCCACTACAGGTTTAGTAGACGTAGTCCACTGCGATGTCTTGAAGGGGCGTAGCAAGCTCATGTGGAATACGGGATGAATCTTCCACGTAGATGGTAGATCCAACTCGCATGCAACAGGTCCAATACTCTGAGTAATGAAGAAAGGTCCAATGAACTTGCGCTTCAGCTTGCGTACAAGTGCATTCTTGAGTTGTAAGTTCTCCGTACTGAGTAGCGCCTGGTCACATGTATGGAACACCTGCTCACATCGTCTTTGATCTGTGTAGTTCTTCTAGTTGTTCTAAGCTCTGCGCAGATATTGATAAGCCTCAATGAAGATCTTATGCATTCAAGACACGAAAATGTTGACTCCCTCATGGAAGATGGTGTCGACATCTCGAATAAGCTCTGCCGGAGTACACGGGTGGTAACCGTAGTTTAGATGAATGGCGTGTACCCGGTTGCTATCGATGTAGTGTTGTTGATGGTGAATTCTGCCATTGAGAGATATTTCTCCCATTGGCGGGGCTCTTGACTTGTGTATAGTGTGCATCGCAATATCATCTCCACCACCCGGTTGACAGCCTCTGTCTGTCCGTTGGTCTATGGGTGGTGCGCTATTGACATCCTCAGCTTGCTTCCCAACAACCTCCAGAATTCCTGCCAAAACCACCTGGAGACCAATCTTGGATCCCTATCGCTGACGACTGATCTCGGAATCCCGTATAGTTTCCCCACGTAGTTCCAGTAAACCTGGGCTGTCTCTGTTGTTGTGATAGTCTCGTACACCGGGACAAGATGTACCATCTTGGTAGCACGGTCCACAACTATGAGGATTCCATCTCGTCCTGATTCTGACTTGGGCAGTCCTATGATGAAATTGAGATTGACGTCAGCCCATTTCTGGTATGGTAACTGCAACGGTTGCAAAAGCCCTACTGGTTGACAATGCACACTTTTGTCTGCTTGACACACTGGATAGCTAAGCACAAATTCTTTGATATCCAATGTGTGGTCCAGCCAATAGAAATTCTGCTGCATCTTTTTCAAGGTCTTCTGATATCCCACATGTCAAGAATATGGCACTGAATACACCTCATCCATAATTTGCTTTTTGACCACAGGGATATCAGCAACCACTAATCTCCATCGTTTCACACCATCTAGTCCTTCTCGATCATATAGTTCCAAACAATCATGTGATAACCAAAATTCCTTCACACCTCTCTTGACAAATTTTTCTGAGGGTTTGACTTTAGCTTAGCAACAATGTTAGCCTAATGAGAACCCTGTTCATACCCTAACTTGATCTTTTCCCATACAGATGAATCCAATGAAATATAAGATCATGTCACCAACAATGCAAAACGACACTCACTTTGATTTACTCCAGCTGTTGATGCGTCATTTCCCTTGAACACCTGATCCAGCTTGTTCTGAATGTGCTCCTCAGTAATCTCTTCCTCCCCAAATCACAATTGTTGTACCATCGACTCCTTATGTGCTCTGATGTCCACCATGCTTTGTAGCTCCTTCACGCTTCGCCTCGACAAGTAGTCTGTGAGGTTGACTTTTCGAGCAATGTGCACAATGTCACAATCATAACCTTGTAGTACCTGTATCCACTTATAGACCCGTCTGTTGACTGATGGCTGGTTTGGGAGGTTCTTCAGAGAGTCGTGGTCAGTTTGAATAACAAAATGTTGGCCAGCAAGGTAGTGCGTCCACTTGCCAATGGCCCACACAATCCCCAACATTTCACGTTCATGCGCATTGTATCTACACTCTGTCGGGTTCAGCTTCCTACTCTCATATGCCACCGGCTGCAACCCTTGACCGAAGTTCTATTGCAATATACCCTCTACAGAGACCTTTGATGCTTCAGTGGTCACTGTAAACTCACGATCAAAATTAGGTAATTGCAAAACAGGTGCAGACACTAATGCTGTCTTCAACCTTTCAAAGGCTTCTTTCTCCCTTGGGCCCGATTCAAATTTACGATCTTTTTCGGAGAGGTCAATAAGTGGGCTGGCTATTTCACTAAACCACCAAATAAATTTCCTGTAAAAATTTGCCAATCCCACAAACGAGTGAACATCACCAACTGATTCAGGCATCGGCCAATCAGCAATCACACGAATTTTTGATATTGAGGGTTTTATCCCATATGTGTTGCGGCCCTGAAGGGCGCCGCTGGTTTCCGAAGCTCGTGGGGTTGCCACGCCCTGCGGCTTGGCTGTTGGAGGTCAGCCAGCCCTCTCCACCGATTTCGGTGGGCGGAAGCGGGGCGCTCGTTCCCTCGGATGCGCGGTGGGCCCAGAACGATGGGGATCGTCCCCCGGGGCCTGCTGTATGCAGCGGGTGGTGGCGCAGCCAGTCGGTGGCTCACTGGTCGCGGAGAGACCAGACAGTGGGCCAGAACGGTTACACGAATTCCCTGCATGCGCGCGCACAAATCCGCATGCGCGATGCCCGTTCGCGGGTCCATCGCTGTCACATCAAGACAAGACAAGACAAGACAAGTGCGCGTCCAGGCACATCGTCACCGTCCACCGTTCACCTAAATCAGCTCCACATAATCCCCGATGCTTCCATCTACCGGTCCGAATCCCATGCTAAAGTACTGCAACTTCAAATGGCCATAACTTCGCCATTTCTACACGGAATTGGACGTTTCAAGTCGCTATTGGTATCAGGACCTCCTGAATAAGCTGATTTTGCCGTATTTGCACTTTTTTGACCAACCGCCGCTTCAGAAATGTCAATTTTAGCCTAACCCCAAGCAGCCACGTCACAATATGCCTCCACATCAAATCCTAAATACTCCACCTCGGTATGAAAGAAGTCACACTTTGCCAGTCTCCCGTAAAACTTCTCTGACCGCAAGCGGCTTAGTACACTCTTGAGGTGATGGATATGTTTTTCTCTCGTTCGACTGTAGATCAAAATATCGTCAAGAAAGACTGATTGCATAGACTGAAGGGCATGACAAGGCACTCAAAAGATTAGTATCTACTGAAGAAGGCATTTTTCTTGATAACAGACTCTTGTACTCGGATTTGGTGGTATCCTGAGTAGAGATCAATCTTCGTGAATTAGTGTGCCTCGTGTAGTCTATCCATTAGCTCTTCAACCTTTGGGAGTGGGTATCGGTTCCTCACTATGATCCTGTTCAATGCCCGGTAGTCGATGCACATCCTCCACTTCCCATCTTTCTTGGGAATGAAGAGGATGGGCATGCCATAAGGGCTTGAACTTGGCCTGATCCACCCTTGCTCTACCAGTGTCTCGATTTATCGCTTCAACTCATCCATCTCTACTAGACTGAGCTTGTATGGGCTCTTATGTGGAGGAGCTCCCCTAGGCACCGTGTCTATCTTGTGGTCGATCTGTCACTTTGGCGGTGGTTGTTCGGTCCAGGCCAAGAGGCCTAGTGGGAGCAGCCACATGTGGCAAAAAGGGTATAAATACCCATGGGAGAACTCCAATACAAGGGTGCTGATGAGGCGTTGTGGCGAACACCGAAACCAGTCCACCTTGCCACCTTGCCGTGAGTTCGAACCCTGCCTAAGGCAGATTGTTCCACCAGGGGTTTTTCCACGAAAAGCCTAAAGTACTGGTATCCCGACCCACCAAGGACGAGAGCGTAACATCTGATGTTCCTGGTCTTGGCCTTGGAAACTGATGTTTGAGTGTCTTCTGGTGAAAATTTTGAAACATCTACCTCCCCCTGGGGGTGCGATGGTGACCCCGCCAAGCTTACTGCCTCTGGCGGTGTAGTCACTACCTTGGACCCTGTCTTGATCGATTTCCACTCTGCACTAGTCACACAGTATTCCCAAAACTGTAGTGATGACAATCTTGAATACAACTCCCCCATTTTCTAAATGAAAGGTCAGTAGAACTGTTCTGTTGCAATACTAAAAAATTGTCTTGGAGACTAGATAGTCCCTTGTCTCTGATACCACTTGGTTGCGTTGTACTAGAATCATGGCCCTACACCTTCTGTAGCTTGTCACCCACTCTCATGTACACAGTATTGGACCTCCAGTCACTCAAGGGATTCAGTGTGTCCAACCAATCTTTCCCCAAAATCACACCGATCCCGTCCATGAGCGGTATCACAGCCAGATTAACACGGCACTGGACATCTCCGATGCTTACCAAGACCTGTGGTGCCATCCCCGTTGAGACTATTGTCTCCCCGTTGGCGAGCTCCAAAGATGAGTAGGCTCCCACAAAATGAAGAGGTGGTCGTAACTTCAGCTCATCACTTACGAATGAACGGCTTGCACCATTATCCACCAATGCACGTACTAACGAGTTATGAATCACCACTATCATGACGAGCAATAGGCGATCTCGTGATCTAGCACCCTGAGTCCCCAGCTCAGCAGTAATTGGCCCTAGTTTGGCTTGTTGATTCCCCCGGCAGTGCACACATGGAAGTACAACTGCGCTTGCCTCCTCTATATCCTTCACTGTTGATATCATCGTGGGTATCCTTTCCTGTTGGGGAGTGGATTTTGAAGCTACTTGCCCACCAGTCTGATGATCTGTCGGTGAAGCCAATTTTTATAGTCCAGTCTGCAGTTTTCTTATGTGCCGGTACCGGTGATGCTCCATCCTTCTTCTCCACTGCCTCTTTCTTCTTGGGCGCCTCTTCTTTTCGGGACTGACTATTTTTGTGGTACAAAGCCCCTGGCTGCTTTGCATCTGTAGCCCCCGTGAAACTCCTAGCATGCCAGAGTTGGGGCATGCTAGTTTTCTGAGTTTTGACCTTGGAAAGTCATAGTCTCCTCCCCGTCCACTTGCTGAGTGGACTCTAGGCGCTCCTCATCTACCAACACCAATGTACCATTATCTTTGGCCTGTATATAGGCCATTCTGGGCCTCTGGTGGCATCCCCTGCCTTGGCCATGTCCTCCAGGCACACCGCTCGGTCTGACTGCCAGATGGTTAGTAGCCTGTTGACGTTGGTGTGGGCCAGGCTAAGATGATCCGCCACGCCCTGTTCTGCGATACAATCCAGGTGGGTATTGCGGAGGTCTGTAGGTCGTCACCACGTTGCCTCTGGGTTGAGGTCCTTGATACTACTGATGTTGCTGTAATTGGGTCTTCTGAACTGGCTGCTGCTGCTACGGTGGTCACTGACCCTAATGTTGTTGTCCCCTTTGTGTTTGCCTGGGCTTGGCCTGGTCATCTTGGCCCCCCTTGGCAAACTCCATGGCGTCCTCTGGCCGTGAGACAAGCAGCTCTGCCTCCGCCATGGTCTTGGGGTACTGCTTAGCAGCGTCTAATCGGTATGGCTGCCACAGCTCTAGCAGCCACTGCTGCAGAGCGGTCTTCTCATCATACCCTGGCACCTTATGCAAAAGTGTATGGGTACGAGCCATGTAGATGCTCGCATTTTCACCAGAATGCTGTTGCAAGTTGAGAAGCTCACTACGCGCTCTGTGCTCATGTACCGGAGATTCGAAAGCCGTTCGCAAAAGTAGTTTCAGCTCAAACACACTCTCCAAATGGTGATGTCCCCTCACTACGTATTTGGCCTCCCACCGAATCCTCACGTTGCCGTGGAGCAGTAAGATGATATATGCCATGGCCTGTCTCTTATATGGCTGCACAAACTCCAGGTAATCATCAACTTGGTGTAGCCAGGCCACTACGTCTTGGCCTTTATCACTGGAAAACGGTGGTGGTTCTCTGAGCTTGATGGAGACGTTGAACAAGGATGAATGTACTGGTGGTGCCATAGGCCTCATCGGCTATGAAAACTATCAGTTACTGTCCTGATGCTGGCCTTACTGTGGTCCTGATGGTCCAGCTAGTGGCCCTTGAGGTTGATTGGGTGGTACTCCACTTGGTCCAACTAAAGCCATAGTATAGTAAAGTCCAGACGTAGACATCTCTGGTCTGACTGGTGGGTGATCTCGTGAAGTTGTGGATTGCTATGGTAGTGGCAGTGCTGATGGTGGTTGCCTTGGTAGACTGGAACCGACTGCTGCAGATTTTGAAGCTCCAGCCGGTTGACTCTGCTGTGGTGATGCATTGACTGCTGCATTAGCAACTTGACTTTGCTGCATTTGGTTGAGCTGTGCATCAATTTCTTTTGCTCGCTGCATCATGATCTTCTCGCGCTTTGTAGCCTGTGCAGCGCTCTGAACTTGGGCCTGCTGTGCCTGTGTTTGCTGATCAGACAAACTGGATAATTTCCAGTTCGATTCGGTCAGCTGCTGCCGCAATGTCCTCGATTCGGCACGCAAAGTATCCAGCTCCTGGCGTAGTGAGTTGATGGACTTCAATGCAGATTCGGAAACTTCTATCTGCTTCTTGAGCGCTGGTTCCATCTGGCCCATGTGCGCCATGAACGACTTCTGGTCGTCAAGTCTTGCCTGTCGCAGTTCCTCCACCAATCTCACACCCTCTGAACTCCTCGTGCCTGAATGTTAAGCGATGCTCAGCACAGCTCCCTGCCGTTCATGCAGCGCCTCCAAACCCATCTTAACCTGCCCCAATGCTTGCGATGTCTCATCGCGCAGTGCATGCATTTGTTGTAGCATGGATGCACTAGCATTGTACGCCTATGGCGCTTGTTGCCCAGCTACAGCGCTTTGCCGGGTTGCATGCTGCGCTTGCTATCCAGCGATGGTACTCTGCTGTGCGGCAGTTGCTGCAGCTACAGCCGATGCAGAGGCTGCAGTTCCCAGCGATCCAGCCCCATGCAGTTCATGCTTCTGCTGATACGATCCGAATTGTGCCGGATCGTATCCCCCAACACTGGCTGTCCTGTCAATCACCCTTGACGGCACCAGGCTGGTGCCAGGATTCGCACTCATGCTCAGCACCGACTCCCCCAAGGATGCACTGCTGTAAGTACTGACCCCTTGGCAGTACATTATCCTGCGGGGCCAAACTGCCACCCATATCCTCCACCGGTGGCTGCCGCGGAATGTTCTGATTGACTGAGTCCCCCGACGTGGATATTGCATCATTACCCACAGCGTTCCCAGCAACGTCACCCATCATCGCACCATGTTGTGACATGGTGCCACATCTGCACTCGTCCTGTCACTCACTCCCTGGCACAGGGACACTCTCACACTTGCCAACACATGTCACATATACGCTGGCACACTCCCCACACCCGTCACAGATGTGTTGACACGTCACAATACTCCCAAACCCGTCACAAGTGCACATCACTGTGAACTTCACCAACACTGGTACTTGTACTACTACTCCGGCACGTGTCACCCTTTATCGCTTCAATCAATGTTGTATAGGCACAAACAGCTTCCCACACAGTTCCCCAATGCGTTGGCACATGTCACACAGCAATCAAATCCCAGATCGGTGGCCAACCATGCCATATGGCTGCTGTCGTGATGACTCACCGGCACGGGTGCACAGCACAACCCGTCTGATGTTCATGAACCTCCCCTGATGGTGGCGCTCCCCCAGCGCCCCCACAGCTCCTTGGATGGCGATGGCCCATCGTAGGGGCCTTGTTACGCGCACCGGCCTGATGTGGGGGACGCTCTACTACTGGCCCTTGGTGTGGGGGACGCCCTGCCCAAGATCATATTGTATTCCTTGTCCTACAGTAACCACTATACTTATATGGATATGGGAATAGGAGGGGTGGTCCCGCCTAGGTCCCCGTAAGGACCTAGGTGCCCGGCGAGGCGGGTCCGCGGCTGAAAGAGGGCAGGAACCCCACACCCATAGTCTTTTCGTATCATTTGGTTTCGGAGCCACCTGAGGGTGGCTGCCACGCTTCCGCCTGGGCGGACGCGCAAGCGCGGAGCAACGGGCTCCCTCCCCGGCCTCCACCATGGAGGCCGAGGAATCAGACAGTTCTGCCCGCAAGGGCACCCCCGACACGTCGGGAGAGGTTGACACACCCCGGGAGGGGACACCGACTTCGGTTGGTAAAGTTAAAGCCCGGGATGGGCACGGAGGTGAAACAGTCCGGGAGGACACGGCTGGACCCTCCACAGCCACTCCGCCACCCGCAGAGGAAGATGAACCGATGGGGGAAGCGAGTGCCCCACCGGCGGCGGAGAAGAAACAAGAGCAAGAACAGGGGACCATGGCGGCGCTGCTGCAGACCCCTGGTATCATGGAGCTCTTGGAACAAGTGGCGGATGCTGCTGCCAAGAAGGCGAGGGAGAAGCGGGACGAAGACACCGCGGAGAGAATAGCCTCGCTGGAAATCGCCGTCAACAAGGCCAAGAAAGAAGCTCGGGAAAAGGAGGTGGCCATGAAGAAGGCGAAGCAGCAAAGCCGCGAGGCACAAGAAGCCAAAACCTCCGCCGAAGACCAAGTCAAGGCGTTGAGCGACCGCCTCTTGAAGCAAAAGCAGCGGGCCCAGGAGGCAGAAGAGAGGAGCGCCCAACAGGCGGCAAAGGTCGTGAGGGCCCCAAGCCCGTCGGAACTACCCATGCCAACCATTCCAGAAGCCGAGGGCGACTGGAAGGTTGCCGGTAGACAGCGGCCAAAGCGGAAGAGCCCATCGCCAGGTGAGCGGCTGATGGGACGCGAGGAATTGCCATACAAAGGCCGGGAGGCCAAAGCCTTAGGGCACTTTGAGAAAGTAAAAGGCCGGAAGGTCAAGATCCCGGAGCTGCGGCTCAAATCCCAGGTGCACATTAGAACACCTAGTGGATCGGACGGGACGGGAGATGAGTCGCTCACAGAAAGCGCTCAAGCAATATGCGGAAAAAGTCCGCCAAGGCCGGGAGGCCATAACTGGAGCCCTTGGAGGCCTGCGTTACCAGAGTGGGGGCCTGGTGAAAGCTCAAGGGTGCTGGAGTTCGTTCCAGACACTCGAGATCCATATAGCCGGCAACCACCGTGCCGTGCAATGTGGACAAAGTTCCACAACGATCTCATCAATGAGCTTGACGAGGGATGGCGGATGGCCGCCGACCAGTTTGGAGAAAGGCTAACCACCGCCAGACTGGTTAGAATACAAAGATGGTATGGTCCTGGAATGGCAGATCAGATTGCCAAAGAGGACCCAAATTGGCCAGAAAAGATGGCCTTTGCGCTCAGGCATATCCCGGAACCATGGGACTTGAGCGAGGGGAGTCCAGAGAGACCGGACCCCAACGATCCCCACGAACGGTGGGAGGAGATCTTGGAGTTGTCGTTCTCTTCTTGTGCATCTCCAATGCCGGGAGACATGTCCACCCGCGCACAAGTGCACAGAATGGAGAAGGAGAGACGACGCATGCGGAACCGAGATTGGTTCGCTCGTGCCAAGAAACTGGACGAGCACAAGGCCAGAAAGGCCAAACAGCGGAGAGAGTTGAAAGCGCTGCGACGTGAGCGGGATCGTCAATTGAATCCCTAAAAGTATGAGCGTAAACGAGCTCACAAACGCCAGCACAAGGCTGAGATCAAGCGGTTTTTCTCCGCAGGAGGCAGCCAAAAGGCGCAACGCTTAGAGGTTACGCCGCTGGCCGATGAGCTGGATCCAGCTGAGCAGGCCAAGGCCTTCGCCTGAATTGCTATGAAGGAGGGGACCTCCAAACGCTGGGCTGATCAGCAGGACAGTAGCGGCAGTGACAGTGGGGTGAACCACCCTGCCCGCTTTGTCTCCACCCAACCGGAGCAGGCGTCGCCATCGGTTGTGGTGACCAGCGGTCCCAAGGCAGTGAAGATGCCAGGGAAGGAGTCCCAGCCTGGAAAGGCAAAGGCGAAGGATTCGCCTGTAGAGGAGAAAGACCCGCCTATGAAGGCGAGAGATCAGCCTGATAAGGCTAAGGAGAGATCCAAAAGCCTACCAAGGCCAACCACAGGTAACATTCATGTTGAATCGCCCTTGCTGAAACCTGTGAAGAATACACAGATGCGTAACCGTGCAGAAGTTGGTGATTCTGCTGGTAACGATGAGATTGTGTATCTCGGTTCAGCAGGTGAACCTGCCAGTCCAATTCCCCGGGAAAGACAGGAGACCTATGAGGTCCTGCAGAAGCAGGAAGCCGCTTTGCAGCAAGCAAAGGCGGATGCAGAGAAAGCTGCGCAGCTTCATTCTTTGATGGGGGATGAAGACTATGCAGCATATCTGGAGCTGCAAGAGGCGAAGCAGGCCTCAAAGGGACGGCACGAACTGCAGTATAAACCGGCGCTTCCGGGACCTGGCTACCAGGAGCGCCGTGCCCAACAAAAGGCGGCAGAACAACGTGGTCAGGCCAAGGTGCCGCACGAAGTTCCCAGATCAGCCCCAGTAATACATACCCCTGTCATTCAGGACAGGAGGGGATTCTGGGATACTTTGGGTGCATTCTATGACCCTCATGGGGGGGTGTACTTTAAGGGGTATTATCACCCCCGAGGGGGCCATGCCCCCTATCATGCACAAGTCCCACGGGACGCCCTCCAACGTATACCAGTGAAACTGCGAGGCCTCTTTGATGCTCAGCAGTCAGCACTGGGCATATACATGCCAGAGGGTCATGAAGTAGCCACAGAGTGGCAGGCCATCCAAAGAACTGGCCGCAAAGTCCCCGAAGAGGGACCAGTTCAAATGCCCCCGGGAACATCGATGCAAGCAGGTCCCTCCAAACCGGTTCGTCTAGTGGCTCAGCCTAAATTGGCGCCAAGACAACCGGTGAGGCCTTATACGATGGGGCAGGCTGGACAGCGGGTGACACAGCCTCCAGTGCAAACCACGTAGCAGAAGATTCAGAGGCTGCAGGAGATGTCTCCATTTGCGCCGGAGCCTGCTAGGTACCCGCCAGTTCAGTATTATCAGCCAGGGATGGCATCACAACCAGGAATGGCCACACAGCTAGGGATGGCAACACAGCCAGGAATGACGGCACAGCCCGGGAGGGCACATCAGTCCGGAAGAGCCCCGCAGGCGGAGATCGCCCCAAGGCAAGAAGAGTTCCCAGCACTCATATACAGTGGACCATCCCATCCTGAGGGATCGGGAGGTTACGATAGGGTATACGATCATCCGCCCAGCCACTTCCAAACCCAGGAGCCTCCATATGAGGAACTCCTATTTGGGATAGAAGAAGGCAAGGTTGTTGAACCACATCGGGCGGACATGGGGCCTCCCCCGCCTCCGGAGGGGTATGATCCCCTAGGACCGGGGTACACCGGACAAGCCTATTTAGCAGCGGCGCAAGAAGTTCCTTATGCGCCAGTGTACTATCAACGCGGAAGGGAAGCTCAGGTGAGCATGAACATGCCTAAGATGAACAGTCAGGGCATGAAACCCCCTAAATGGAATGAAGACAAACAGGCCTTAACCAAGTGGTTGCAAGAAATCATTATGTATTTCAAAACCACTATGGCACCCCGGACACAATGGGGATGGATAGCACTGAACACTTTTGAAGAGTCAGTGAAACACGGCCTACTAGCCCAGTTAGGGCATATATGGGGGATAATAATTGATGCAGAAGTGCTCTCGCAGCCAGACTTTCAACTGTCATGGGAACAGTTTAAATATGGCATGGAGACACTTTATGATCATAAATATTCCGACTTCGAAATTCGGTCGGAAATAGCAGCCTTTGCAAAGGCAGGGACCTCGGGTCCCGATATGATCAAATACATGCAGCTCTTGGAACAAATGTTTCTCAAGTGTGAGAACGAACTTGATGATTTTTCCAAGTTGCATGCATTGTATACTGGACTTCGTCCATACATCAAGCGGAAATGTCTCTTGAATAAAGATGATGAGCAATGGACCACTTATGCCAGCCTGAGGGCACATTTGTATAAAGTGGGACCAACATATGACCAAGAATATAAGGCATATGGCTCTCGTCAAAATGAAAGCCGGAATGGCAAACCGCACACGAGTAATCGTCTTGCTCCTAATCGAGTTATTCAAAAATACCACGCACTGAAAGTGGATCGTCGTGGCAAACCAGTTTTGAATAACAGGCCGAGAGGTCAGGGAGGCATGATTTACAAAAGTTCTCGTGTTGCTGAAACAATGAATCTGCAGGCACCCCAGAAGGAGCGGGAATATGAGCCGCTGGCCGAAATCCGCGACCCGCTGGAGGGCAAGATGGTCACCAACAGTGCGCAGTTATGTGCCACTACGGTAGAAGTGCTGAAAAGGGCCGGCCGCTGCTTTAGATGTTTTAAGCCCTTTTCAGCAGGCCATCATGGAGAATGCAAAGGGCGTGGAATACTCCTGCAAATGCCGGTGAGTCCCGCTCGAACGCGCCTATCTGCATGCAGAATTTCTACCAAACTATGTTTGGCAATGCGGAGGCAGAATATCACAAGTGTGAAACTGCGAACTGCACCCATGAATGTGCGAATGAATGCAGCACCAATGATTCCTGTTCCGAAAGTGCGAACTGCACAGAATGCTGTGAATCGTGTGATGAAAATGTCTCACATTCCGGCGCAGCCGGGAACGACCCAAAGGGGTCTGCACAGTGAAATAGATCGTTCTGATCGCATGCTAAACCCTGTGCATTTCCAGCACATACAAGCACTGGTTGCTTATCGTTTCACACTTGATGCATGTGCGAACCCAAAAGGGGATAACGCACTTTGTGAGCGATATTGTTCCCGAGCTGATAGTTTCCTTCAGAAACCGCTCGCGCACAAATTCCTGCGGATTAATCCACCTTTCCAGAATGCAGCGCCATTCTTGGATCATTATTTTGCTGAAAGAGCAAAAGCCCCTACACATGTAGGTGCATGCATTCTCCTGCCTGCATGGAAAACGTTCACCGACGATCCCAGATTGCGCCAGCTGCGCACCCTTGTTCATTACCCAAAGGGTACACGGTTGTTTACTCAACCGCAAACTGATCGTCCATATCGCAAGGAGATGCCTGGCATCCCTTGGCCTGTGAATGTCTATTACCAACCCCCAGAGGGTTCAGCGGCACACCGCATCAGAGGGGTCTCACAAGACCACCCTCGTTTGACCTTTACTGGTCAGGTCGGGCATCAGCCCGCTTCCATTCTCTTTGATACGGGCGCGACTGGAACCGCCTATATCAACCCCACATGTTGTCGGCGATTAGGCTTAACACCACGCCCTCCACATGCACTGTCTAATCGACAACTACGTCATCTTAATCGCCTGCGCCGATTGGCCCGAGCGACACGACGCGTTGTGGATCTCACGGAATTCTCCAATCCTCCACGGGAAGATCCTTTCCCTGTTGAGAACGAAGTTCTCTTAGCGGATGGTACATCTCTCCCATCCTTGGGAGTTGTGGATGTCCCCTTGACTATTCAAGGGTACAAGGATACTGTCCGCTGCGTGGTTATAGACCTCTCTGACGATTATGACATCATCCTCGGCGACAATTGGCTCTATGAGCATGCCGGTGTCATTGACTATCGTCATGGTCATATCCGCGTAGTTTCTCGTGGTCGTGAGATTACTCTTCGCAATACTCCTCGCTCCACTGATTGCCCTTCCTCACCAGATCGCCGGATACGCCGGTTGTGTTCGTTGGGCTTTGCTCGTCACGCTTACCAGCGTGGTTCACCTTTACGCTTGGTTCTGGTTCGCCGGGTCGGCGATCTCCCTGAGGGGGACGCACCAGGCCCTTCGGCCACTTCCACTCGGGCGATTCCATCTCATGCTGTTTCACCAG